>JZKD02S2054006.1:19401-43614 GCA_000966675.3 Picea glauca | reverse complement strand
GGGCTATGGCTAAAGATTCAACATCAACTTGTTTCTTCTTTCTTAAGGATGCATTTGGTGGACCGATTACATTTTCAATGGAGATTTTCATCACCCCAATGCAGTATTGCTATTATTAACTCATAGTAAATTGAAATTTATTATGGATATTGATAGATTAGTTTGATTTCCTTAAGCATTATAGTAGTATGATATTGCTTGATTATGATGTTATTTCTCTCTTTTTTTCCTAGGAAAAAAATGTATTTCTTATTCAAGTAGAATATAAAATATAATCATAAGGTGCTCTAAGCACTATCCAAAAAGGCCCCTCGAGAGGGAATTAAGTACTACCACAAATAGAGCTAAACATAAGCTCAACAAAAAGACATAGATAATTGTCACCAATAGGTCCCTAAATAACATATTATAGACTTGATCACAAATGGCAATTTCAAAATACATCAAGATAAGACTGTTTAATAACAACATAATGACCATCATGAAATTTAGATAGGACAAAATGATTCTCCATTAACTCAAATCCTTCTTTGGAAAGTTCATTGGCAACCTGATTCTTCTCTCTGTATATACGAGTGAACCTAATATCTTGGAAAGCTCTAGTAATCTCCTTTAGTTATTCAAAAACAAAACGTAGTCCAATGTTTTGAATCTGAGCTTGTTCACACATCTAGTTTATGACCAAAAGGGAGTCACCAAATAGCTGGAAGGATCTCATACCTCTTCCCAAGGCAAATTTTAGCATATAGAAAAGAGCCATAATTTCTCCAATGTTATTAGTCTCACTGCCCAGATTTACTTTGAAATGAAAGCAATGTGAAACAAAAAGGAAGAAGGAAAACCAAAGTCCAATAGTCCTATTTTTTCCTTGACAAGATCCATCAAAATGTCCCCAAGGAATAGATTTATCCAATTGTAGTTCTCCTATACCCCTAGGATCAATTTGTTTGGGGACCTCCTTACAATAGGGAAGCAATCCCATCACCTGAGTAGAGACTTGGAAAGTAGTGATTTGTTTATCATCGAACAAAGAGGCATTCCTTGCAAGCCAAATTCCCTAGAGAACCAGATATGGTATTGCTTGAATACTTTCCAGTTCCTCCTTGAGAACCAAGACTGGAAGAAGGATTCAATAGTTAACCCATGCCAGAGAGAGTCAAAACCAAGAAACCATTCAACCTCTCGCCCAAACTTGAAAGGAATAAGCACAATGTAGAAATATATGGGAGTTTGTTTCCTCATGAAGTTTGCACAAGGAGCACTTTTTAGGTCCCACCTTACCTCTTTTTTGTAAATGGTCCCAAATCAGGACCTTGTTTGATAGAGCTAACCACATGAGCAGTTTTGATTTGGTAGGTGCCTTCACTTTCCATGGATCTTTCCACCACCAACGGAATGCTACATCACCAATTGAAAAAAGCATCTGATACCCTAGCTTTGCAGTAAAGGAACCTCCTTACTTATTGAACCCCAAAATAATTCCATCTAAACTCCCACAAAGTCTGATGTGAACCCTATGTAATTATTATACAAATATTATCTAGTGCCTCGTTAGATCACCATCCAAATTTAGATCAACATAACCCGACCAACCTTGTTTCCACATAGTTGTTTCCACTGGCTTTTTTATTAAATTAAGGGTCATTCTCCCAATCTCTCCTAAATGATGTGCAAGTGCCCCAGGAAGGAATATGTTCTTATTACAACCCATTATAGCATCAACCTCGATCCTCACTTGTGTCTCATCACCCACACACTAAGACAAATAAGAGTGTATTACAGGAAAAGCCAATGATAGATCCTTCCATTGATTAGACACATTATGGATCTATTTATGCTCTTTCCTAATCCATCCAACCAAAGAATCAGGATCTATATACTTTTGAACCAAGCTCCACACTAAGGACTATCCTTTTTTAGTACAGTCCATAAGGAATTTGCTACCAAGGATTGACCAAAAATTTGAATGTGTTTTAATCCCCACCACCGAATGCCTTAGGGCCAGCCAACTTCTGCCACCTAACCCAGTGTGACCCTTGCCAAAGGAAATTATAATAGAACTGTTGAATTTTCTCCAAACTGCCTTTTGAAATATGCGTAAGAGTATGCTAATAAACAAGGATGGCCTCTAGGACTGACTTCACTAATACCAATCTTCCCCCTCTAAACAACCATTGANTAGACACATTATGGATCTATTTATGCTCTTTCCTAATCCATCCAACCAAAGAATCAGGATCTATATACTTTTGAACCAAGATCCACACTAAGGACTATCCTTTTTTAGTACAGTCCATAAGGAATTTGCTACCAAGGATTGACCAAAAATTTGAATGTGTTTTAATCCCCACCACCTAATGCCTTAGGGCCAGCCAACTTCTGCCACCTAACCCAGTGTGACCCTTGCCAAAGGAAATTATAATAGAACTTTTGAATTTTCTCCAAACTGCCTTTTGAAATATGCGTAAGAGTATGCTAATAAACAAGGATGGCCTCTAGGACTGACTTCACTAATACCAATCTTCCCCCTCTAAACAACCATTGATTGCACCATAGAGCAATTTTTTCTCGATTTTGGAGACCAACCACCACCAATCTACCTTTCGATAGCAATTAGGCTTAATAGTAAATCCTAGGTACTTAAGACCATCACTAAACTCTAGGTGTTGATAAGGGAAATATATTTCAAACTCAATACATTGATCCTCATTCATACCCGAAGTAAGGAAAACAAACTTAGCACCATTCACTTCCATTCATGTAGCCTTGTTATATAAGAGAAGTAACTCCTAAAATTATGAACCTTCTCTACAAGACACAAAGAAAAATCAAAGAACGTCATCCACGAAAAGCAAATGAGACAATGCTTCCCTCCCTATTCAAACACCTTGTATTGACTGCACTCTCCTAGCCTCAAGTATTGACCTACTCAAACCTTCTTCCATAAGAAGAAAAAGATATGGTGACAAGGGGCATCCCTACCTGAGCCCCCTAGTAGGCTTCAAAAAACTCGAGGCAACACCATTTATCAAGATTGAAAAGGAAGAAGTAGTTACATATCACATTATCCACCTAACAACGGGAAATAAGAAACCAATATTTAATAGAAATAACCAAAGATACAACCAAGACACCTTGCCATACACCTTTGATAAATCAAGCTTAATTACTAGTGTTGGCATGTGAGAGAGTTTAATAGAGTGTAAACCCTCTCGTGTTATACCAATGGCCTCATGGATTTGTCTTCCTTGTAGAAAACCAAACTATTCAACTGAGTTGTAGTCAGAAAGGATAGGTTTCAATCTTGTTGCTATCACTTTTTCAATAATCTTATGCAAGTAATTACACAATTAGATAGGTCAAAACCCATCAAAAGACTTTGGGCAATCCTGTTTGTTTATCATGGAAATAAAGGTTGCATTTAGGCTACAATTCATCCTTCTAAAATATCTTACCTCCTCCACTACTCTCAACAAATTCACACCAAACGTATCAAAGAACTCAATATAAAACTCCACCAACCACCCATCTAGTTCAAGACTCGTGTCCTTCTTAAAATACCACAGAACCGAAAACTAGTCCTCTTTAATCACAGGACTGTACAAATCCTCATCAAGCTCCTCATTAATCATTCTAGGGAAATAGGATATGACTTTTAAAGTCTCAGTCAAATTTGCCCTCTCTAGTTCCTTGTATATCCCTTCAAAGTGTTTGACCCCCGGTTCTGCCAAAGATTTAAATCCTCTAACCTTGGTGCCACTCTGATCTTGTAGCTCTCAAATAGTATTAATATTCCTTTTATGACTAGAAAAGGAATGAAAGAACTTAGTGTTGTTATCCCCCAACTCTATCCATGTAACTCTGCTTTTACTTTGTCTCTCTAACTCCTTCTCCAAAATAATTGTTTTCCTCTTTGCCTCAAGTTGTTTTAATTTAAGTAATTGATCCTCTTCGGAAGAGCCAAATTCAAGTCCAACTACCACCTCCTCCACTTCTCTTTCCACTTCCACCAAACTTTTATCTCGAGATATGTACCTCTCCTCTACCCAGGTTGTCACTTTCCTCTTAACATTTTTTAAAGACAAAATCAACTATTCACCAGCAGAAAGATCTAAAGAGGGGTCGAATGGTTTCCAGTTCTCTTTTACCAACCTAGTAAAATCCTCTTCCTTCATCCACCCAGGATTGAACTTGAAGGGGAAACCTAGTCTGGAATCATTAAGTTCAAGTTCAAGAAAGATAGGGAAATGATCCAAACACCTGTTCAAATCAATTCAGGACCTGTAACAGAGCACCTTCTGCAACACCATATTATGTACCACACATCTATCCAATATTTTGAAAACCCCTTCCTTTCCAAAGTTTTTGTTGCTCCAATTAGGACTGAGTTTTAGTGGTTCCACATCTACTAGTCCACTCGCTTCAAATCTATTAGAGAAAAACTATGCATGTTTATTAACCCTCACACTTTCCCCCCAGACCTCTCTTCTATTCATAGTAAAGTTAAAATCCCCCCTTGATGATAAGATTATTAGACTTAAAGTAGTGGAAATTGAGAACCCTATCCCAATATCCTTGTTTCTCTTCATATGGACCATAAACATTAAGCACAATAAAGGAAAACCCCAATCTTTTTATAAAGACCTGTATACATAAACCTAAGGAGAAGGAAAAATAATTGATCAATGAGATGTTGTGTTTCCACCCTGTAAATAACCCCCTAGATAGTCCATCAGGATCAATCGCAAGAAAATCTCAATTGCCCAAAAACTTTTTCAACTCAACCACCAAAGGATCCCCCTTCTCCATAGTCTACTGAATCAATAGAATGTTAGGTCAATTGAGATCAACTATCATCTTTAGGGTTAACTTCTTAGCTTGCCCCTCAAACTCACAAATATCAATCGACAGAATCTTCGTGGAGGAATTGGGCAGGGGACTCGACATGCTCTAAAGGCCTCAGTTATGAGTTTTTTTCGTCCTTGGCTAATCTCCACAATGGATTTCTCCTATGCCCATTTAAGGAAATACTTCCTTCTCACCGAAGAAAGTCATCATTCCTTCATAGAGTCAAACCCCAAACCGGGGAGGATCAAGGGTTTTCCCACTCTAGACTATGAGGGAGAGGAATTTGTCGTAAGTCCCATCCTTGAATTATGAACAATGAAGGAGGGATTTGAATCCCTTGATAGATCCACCAAACCCATTGGGATGGAAGAGGTTATAGGATGGGATGGAGAACCAAGGGGAACTAAGGAAATGGTCTTCTCACCATTCCCTCTAACTGATCTCGACATACTGTCCAAAACCCTACCATTTTTCCGATAACCTTCCTTAAAATCGAAGTGAGGCAAGCAGACACTAGAAAAGTTTAACTTACCCATATTAAGGTCCTTCTCCATCCTAAGCATGTCCTTCTCCATCCTAAGCATTTCCACCTTCGATGGTATAGTGTACTTAACCCCACAACTTTAGAGCAATCACATAAAATGTAGTGCAAAACCAAATAACACAAAAGAAAAGAGAGATAAAAAGAGAGAGTTATGTTCACTTGCCTCTTCAAGGGGGCAACCTCCAAGAGTAATGCTCCAAATACAATAACAATTCTTGAGAAAACAATACATAACCTTCTACTCAATATATAGCTATCCGTGGAGAATCTTAACTACTTATGGGCCCCTTATAATGAGGGCCGACGTCCAACTAATTTGGGCCTTATTGCTAAAAAGGACCCTTTATTACAATGAGTTACTATTAACTAACCATTTAATGTGCCTTATGTTGATGTTTTGTAGTTTCGGGCAGGTATTCTCACATGGCCTTGGTGTCAGGAATGTGAGAATCTTCGTTGACACCCACATTGCACTTTTGTTTTGGTGAAAACCCTCTTGGATTGGAGCTTGGGGCTTCATGTGCTTGTTGATGGGATTTGGGGACTTGTGTTGGGGCTTCACACCCACATGTGTGAATAAACAATTCTAATTTAATGTTGAGTTTAGTGAAGGGATCCTTAGAGTAAGCTAAGGACTTCTAAACTCACTTTGGACTCCTATAAAAGGAGAGGAGAGGAGATAGTGTGACATATTATTGTGACATTATGGAGTTAGCATAAGTGAGTGAGCACTTGTTCTAAGGAGCTTGGAGACTTCAGCAAGGGAAATTCTGCACTTTGGAAAATATGGCCTAGGGTTCTTGGACATTATGTTTTATGTTTTTATCCAAGAGAGAGGCCACACATGTGAGAAGACAACCACGCATGTGTGGAAGAAAGCAGGTTGCATGTGTGGAAGAAGACATGTCATACAAATACACGTCTGACGGTCTATACAACCGCCCATGCGAGGGAGCAGAACAGGGTCGCACGTGTCAGGGTTTATGGTCAGTTTTTTCAAGTGGTACAGGGTGACATTAAGAGTCATATGGCTGACGTAACCAAGTTGTACATGTCGTACAACAAGTATGTTGGAACAAGTTTGCAAGTAGGGGAATTTCCCAAGATATTTTGTTGATTTGTAATTTGCAAGAGGTATGTTTTTGTCATTAGTTTTGTTGAAATTGTGGTTTGTTGAGAGGGTTGATATTGCCCTCATAAATTATGAACTTGGAAAGTTTATAAAACAAAAAATTGTGTCTCGAGTGTAAGGATAATTTCCCTTTGATATTTATGTTTTTACTGCTGTAATTTTTTGTCATAATTTCAGTGTAGAATTATTCAGTGATAACAACCCTAGGGTTTACTATTTGAGTCACTTGGAAGTAATTTTCAGATCTGAAATTAGATGCTGAAAAATTGACATGGTATCAAAGTTAAGGCTTTGAAAAGAGAGAAGGATCATCTCTTGAGACACAAGTTGCTACATATTTTTGTCTTTGTTTTGGTCAGGTCACAATGATGAACACTCTTAGAGTTGAGGACATGTCGGAAGGGGCAACAAATTTCCGGGCTTGGAAGGCTAGGATTCTCCTTCTCTTGGAGGAGAATGATCTCAAAGAGTATGTCGAGACACTGGTTCCAAGTCCTAATGATTCTCAAGAATTGGTAGCTCATAGGAAGAAGGAAGTGAAGGCCAAGTAGATATTATTGGATTTTGTGAAGGATCAGTTGATTCCTCGTATTTCCGAAAAGACAACATCTAAGGATGTGTATGATGCTTTTGTGGTCTTATACCAAAGCGGGAATGTAAGCCATAAATTGATTTTTAGGCACCAACTTAGAGCTATTGAGATGGCCCATTCATATACAGTTGTTGGCTACCTCACAATGATCACTCAGATTCATTATCAACTTACAACTATTGGTGAGGCAGTTGATGACATAGACTTGGTGAATGTGGCATTGAATAGTTTTCCCAGGTCTTGGGAACCATTTAAGCAGGGGATTTGTGCACAGGAGAAGTTTCCACCATTTGATAGACTATGGATCGATTGCACCCAGGAGGAGGCTCGGATAGAGTCCAAGAATAGCAAGTCAAAAGGGAGAAATGATGAGAAGCAAGCCCTAATTGCTCATACTAGGAAGGACATAAGAGGAGGTTCTCCAAAGAGAGAGGCATCTCCTGAGCCGAGGAGGAAGAAGGACCTTAGCAAGGTCATGTGTTTTTCTTGTCATGAGCTTGGTCATTATGCTTCACAGTGTCCACAACAAAAGAATGGGGGAAGGAAGCAACATACATCAACAACAAAGGTTGATGAGGTTGTAAACAGGCTTCAGAGGCAATTCCTATTAGTCTCTGTTATTTCTGGCACATTTTCTGGTGATGAGACTTGGTTGGTGGATAGTGGAGCCTCATGCCATATGACAGGAGCACGGGATTTGTTCAATAGCTTCACAGAGACTGAATCGGATTTATGTGTGGAACTTGGTATGGGTACCAAGCATGTTATGCATGGATTTGGTATAATGTCATTCCAATTGGAGTCAGGAGATGTGTCGAGGGTAACAAATGTGCTATGGGTACCAAAACTTTGGAGGAGTATGCTCTCAGTCTCAGTTATTGATAAGAAGGGTTATTATGTATTGTTTATGGATGGACAAGTGTTATTCATGCCCAGAGGATCTAGCCCAAACACAATAATAATTCTTGAAGTTAGAGAGAGGAACTTGTATAGGTTGAAGGGCCATCTTATGCGAGCTATGGCTAGTAGTAGCAAAGTGATAGTGAATAGGGAGAAGGTAGCTACGGAGGTTGTGCGATCTCAGAGGGGGATTGACTTCATAGGGAGTTAGTAGATTCAGAGGGATTCTGACTTCATAGGGAGTTAATAGGCTTGGAGGAGGAGTCAACCATCCATAGGGAGTCTAGCTTCAAGTTCAGATGGGAGAGAGGACTCTTCCAATAATGTCAATAAGGTGTCATGGGTTGAGGAAGCTTAAAAGCAGGAGACTTATAGGAGTTGCATGTCTTCCAAGATGGGACCATGCCATATAGTAGGAGTTTCTTTAGTGATAGAAGGAGAAACCAATCAAGAGGATTGGAGAGCAGTTGTGGTAGCAGATCTAGTGTGCAAAGCATAACCACTTCTAATATGGGAGACAGAGCTACTTCCAGGTGATATTGGACTGGGTGAGAATACCTCCCTCGCTAAGAGGGAGTGTTGATGTCTTGTAGCTTTGGGCAGGTATTCTCGCATGGCCTTCGTGGTGGGCATGTGAGAATCTTCGTTGATACCCACATTGTACTTTCATTTTGGTGAAAATTGTTAGGTACCTAGAGAGGTGGTGGGGGGCCTAGAGGGCCCATAATGGAGGCCATTCAATGTAAGGTGGACTAGGTCCACTATAGTATTAAATAAGGCCCATTATGGTAGTTAGTTAGATATAATAAATGTAAGAGGACTTCTGCTTCTAGAAGGCTCCTCCTCTAGAATGTTCTTGGGTGGTTGGTTGACCCATTATGGTAGTTAGTTAGATATAATAAATGTAAGAGGACTTCTGCTTTTAGAAGGTTCCTTCTCTAGAATTTTCTTAGGTGGTTGGTTGCATTATATAAAGGGGTTCATGCAATGTAATGAGATATGAAGAAAAATATTGTATTTGGAGTAGTAGCTCAATAGTAGGATTCCCCCTCGAAAAGGCAAGTGAACATGAGAGGATCCCTTCCATAATAGGATCCATTGTATGGTGTTGCCACCCTAAGGGTTTGATATAATAAAGTGGTGGTTTTAAATATTGTTCCATATATCTTGTGTGGTGATTGTATTCAGATATCTTTGGTACTATTGTGGTATTTTGTATTTAGGTCTTTTGTACTTAACAAGTCGTATCACAGCACTTTCCTTAGCAAGAAGTGTGGGCAAATTGTTTTTTTATTTTTGCAGATTTTTTCGGAGAAGAAAAAGAGGGTCGCGACATTCTAGACAATTTATGTATATTTCTATGGAAAATTTGCAGAAACAGGTTGTAGATCTGAGTTCCTCTTAGAAAAAGAACTAATTTAAAAAATAAAAAATAAAACATCATCTGAAACAGAGTTCGAGAAGTCAAGATATAGACATTTTAAAATCTGCAAATTTTTAGGGTTTTTTCCGCAGAAGACGACGTGATTTTTTTATTTCTGTAACACCTGGAGGCCGAAATTGCTAAACCAAATTATAGATCTAAGTTCCTCTTTCAAAAATAGTTGATTTAAAAAGAAAAAATCACCCAAATCAGAGTTCCGGAAGTAAAGATATCATTGATTTAAAATCAACCATTTATTGGGTTTTTTGTGAAGACAATGGGACTGCAAAGTTCATAACTTTTCACAGGGTGTTTAAATTGCTATCAGATCAGTATCATTGGATAAATCATTTTAAGATATTTCTTTTGATATATTATATGTTGTGTTTCCAATGGATATTGGATTTCAACTCCTCATGGGCATTCTACAGAAGATTGAAACCATTGAGCAACATCTTCACGAGGGGCAACACATTATTAGGGATAGTTGTCACAATATTCAGCGGACCTTGGATTGCATGCAGGAGAGATATCTTATGGCAGATATCAGGGATGAATGTAATCAATAAGTATATGCTTGGTATGATTTTGAGGCCGATTGTGATGATTGGACTATGGATAATTGTCATTTTTTGGATGACAACAAATTTCATATTTGATTTGATGACTCTACTCCACCTTTTGTACAGAACATCAATGTGACAAATTAGGAGCTAGTTATGATTACCATTGTCCAACCTACATATTCTACAACGGTATTGTTCTTTCCAGATTCAGCTTTGACTATTTCCCACTATGTGGATGGATATTCTTATTTGGATCCACATGATAGGTGTCAGTATTTGGAGCATCATTTTCAGTTGGTTATTGGGTGTCGATATCTTCTGTGTGTAGTTCACATGAGCATTTGGACATGGGACCTTGGTTTACAATGGCGGTTGGACTACTTCAGCATGGTGGCTTTCATTTCTCAATGGAACCCTGGTTCTCTAGTCTACTTCATCACTATGGTTCACACTTATCCATGGGACCTTGGTATATGGTTGTACACCAAGCGTTAAGGACAATGCTTTCATAAGGGGGATGGAATGTTAGATAGCTAGAGAGGTAGTGGAGGGCCCAGAGGGCCCATAGTGGAGGCCATTCAATGTAAGGTGGACTAGGTCCACTATAGTATTAAATAAGGCCTATTATGGTAGTTAGTTAGATATAATAAATGTAAGAGGACTTCTGCTTCTAGAAGGTTCTTCCTCTAGAATGCTCTTAGGTGGTCTGTTGGCCCATTATGGTAGTTAATTAGATATAATAAATGTAAGAGGACTTATACTTCTATAAGGTTCCTCCTCTAGAATGTTCTTAAGTGGTTGGTTGCACTATATAAAGGGGTTCATACAATGTAATGAGATATGAAGAGAAGTTTTGTATTTGGAGCGGTATCTCAATAGATGGAAGCCCCCTCGAAGAGGCAAGTGAACATGAGAGGATCCCTTCCATAAAATGATCTATTTTATGGTGTTGCCCTGCCTCAAGGGTTTTGATATAATAAAGTGGTGGTTTCTATATTGTTCCATATATCTTGTGTGGTGATTGTATTCATATATCTTTAGTACTATTGTGGTATTTTGTATTCATGTCTTTGGTACTTAACAAAAACCCTCTTGTATTGGAGCTCAGGGCTTCACGGGGTGGGTGATGGACTTTGGGATCTTGTGTTGGGGCTTCACACCCACATCTGTGAATAAACAATTCTAATTTAATGTTGAGTTTAGTGAAGGGCTCCATAGAAAAATGCTAGGGGCTTCTAAAGTCACTTTGGACTCTTATAAAAGGAGAGGAGAGATTTTGACATCTTATAGTGGCATTATAGAGTTAGCATAAGTGAGTGAGAACTTGTGCTAAGGAGCTTGGATATTTCAACAAGGGAGATTCTCCACTTTGGAAAATCTGGCCTAGGGTTCTTGGACATTTTGTTTTCTGTTTTCAGCCAAGAGAGAGGCCACACATGTGAGGAAGAAAGCAGGTCACACATGTGAAAGAAGATAGGTCGTACAACTCGCACGTGTGACATATCCATATAGTCACACATGTGATAGATTTGTACAACAACATGTGTGACAATCCGTAGACCCGCATGTGTGAGGGAGCAGAACAGGGTCGCACATGTGAGGGTTTCTAGGCAGTTTTTCAAGTTGTGCAAGGTGACGTCAGCAATTGTATAAGACATACAACATGTATGTTGGAACAGGTTTGCAAGTGGGGGAATTTACCGAGATATTTGTTGAATTGTAATTTGCAAGAGGATTATTTTTGTCCTAAGTTTTGTTGAAATTGTGGTTTATTGAAAGGGTTGATTTTGACCTCATAAATTTTGAACTTGGAAATTTTATAGAACAGTAAATGTGTCTCATGTGTATGGATGATTTCTCTCTGATATCTATGTTTCTGCTGCTGTAATTTTCTATCATAATTTCAGTGTAGAATTATTCATTGATAACGGCCATAAGGTTTACTATTTGGCTCACTTAGAAGTAATTTTGAGATCTGAAATTACATGCTTAAAAATTGATACCTTATTCAAAGAGGGTGGCCTCATACATTAATAAAATATCTGAGGGGTTAGAGTAGGACCCTAACATGCCCTCCCCCTTCAAAAGCAGTGTTGTCCTCAAGGCTGAAGGAGAGGAAATTGTTGTAGAATCGTTGATGGCTCCCATGTGGCATATTTAAGTTGCATATCTTTCCATTCGATCAATATTCCTTGATTGTGTGCTAGTGCAACTGACACTCTCTGGTATCCAATGTTGCTTCTGTTTGGAGCCAAATGGTACCTTCTTCATCAAGTTCTGGCAAGTTGGTCTGCACTTTGCAATTTGATCCCATAACTTTATTCAAACAAGACACATGACACACTGGGTGAATCTTGGTGTGGGTTGGGAGAGCCAACTTGTAGGTGACCTAACTAATGCATTGTATGATCTGATAGAGACCATAGAACTTGGGAGCTAGCTTTTGGGAAATTTTATCTTTGAGTGACGTCTGTTTATAAGGTTCCAAGAGAAGAAACACTTGACCCCCCTTGTTAAAACAATGTTCAAATCTCTGCTGATCAACTTGTTATTTCATTTTATTTTGCGCCATAAATAAGTTGTCCTTGAGGACAAAGATAATGGCTTCTCTGGTGTGAAGAGTTATATCCATTACATGAATCTTGGAGGTGCCTAGTACATATGATGCCACTAATATGGTTTTTTTTTCCATAAATAGCTTCATATGGTGTCATTTTAGTAGCTCCACGATAAGTGGTGTTGTACCACCATTCGGCGAAGGGAAGCCATTGTGCCCATTGGTGTGGCTTTTTGAAAGAGAAACATCTCAAATAGGTTTCTAGGCACTTGTTGACCACTTATGTTTGACCATTAGTTTGAGGATGATATGCACTGCTCATATTTAGTTGTGTGCCTTGAAGTTTAAATAGATCCTGCGAAAATTTGCTTGTGAATGTGCAGTCCAGATTCAAGACAATGGAAGTGAGCATACCATGTAGCTTAAAGATCTGATCCATGAAGGCTTGGGCCACCGAGGATGGAGTGAAAGGATGAGCTAGGGAATAAAAAAGAGCATCTTTTGAAAGACAGTCAACAACCACCGTGATGATTAATTTGTTGCCTACTTTTGGGAGTCCCGTGATAAAATCCATGAAAACGTCTATCCAAATATGTGTTGGGAATGGTAATTGTCATTCAGTCCAATTGGTTGAACTCTGTTACATTAAATTATCGACCAAGGAATCATAAACTGATTAAGTGCAAGGCAACATATATGCAAGCTATTCCTAACCTAAATGGTTATTGTTGCAGAAATGTAATTGCTTTCTGTTGATATAGAAACCGAGTTTCTGTTAGCTGCAAAAAAACATAGTATGCAAATTAAGATGCAGGAAATCATTTTATTTCTTTTTTTTGTAAATAAAAGGGTTGTTTTATCTCATATAACTAAAAACCATACAGATATTGAAGGACGTGGCATCAGGAAATAACTTATTTAAAACCTAAACACATGAAGGATTTTGATTCTCTGATATTAGCAGTCTACTGAATTGTTAATCACAATATTGAAATTTACTAGATTCAAAAGAACAAATAATTATTCAACTACTACTCTTTGTGTATCATTTTAACGTGTGCAATAGAGCAAAAATCCATTAACTGTAGAAAATGAAAGCAATTGAATTGTAAATCACGCAACGAAAAACTCTCATGAATGAATCATGCGACTTGAAATGTAAACAAACCACACAACTGTAAATGTAAAGCTCACAATAGGAAACGTGAAGGAGCAGAGAACTCATCCTTAGTGGGCCTTCCTGATTCAAAGAACACTACTTGAAGAAACTTGTATACGCCTTAGAAAATGATAAACTCGACACATCGATTTAACTCAGAGATATAAGAATCAACTTCTATGTATTACTTCGCAAATTGATTATAATTCATTAGAATTAAGCAAAAAAAAATCGTTTATCCAAGTCTAATGTCATATATTTATACAATAAGACAAGATCGATCATATCCACATGACTCGAATCTTTCACAACTGATATTTAACATATTACACATACAATCAAGAGAGATCAGATCTGATGTATGTCGTGGCCATGTAGAATCTTCTTGGGTTATCCACGTAGTTGAGAAATTCATGATGAGACACATGAATTTCTCAAATGTGATCTCATTCTTCTCATGGACCGCTCTACTGGAACTAGACTTGCGTACGTATACCACATGTACACGCTAACTGAAGCTTTAACTTTCCCAGTACGCTTATCTGGAGGGTCTTTAATAGAATCTGATAGGTGGATGAGCTGGAGGGGTTGATTTGGCATCTCTCTATAGTCGAGGTTTGATCCTGGTGTGCACCCAACCTTATGAAACACCAACTCTACTACGAAAATAATCTTTAGTATCTAACATATATCAATTTCAGTAACTACATAATCAAATATTTTGTAGCCACTGATATAATAATAACTATTAAACTAAATTGCATAAGAAGAATGAAATTATGCTTAAGAATGAACATTTTACCTCAAGTGATCTTCCAAGCACTAATTATGTAGCTAGGTAACGATATCATGGCAAAAAGGGTGGAATATGATATAATTCGAGGTTATGGAGGATGGTTTTAGGGCAGGAAAAGTGACAAAAAGAGTGAAGTATGAGGACCCAACACTCCCCCACATGGAAGGTGTCACATGTCCTCGTGCAACAAATAGCTTATCCCTCCAAAAATTTCAAAAATTCAAAATTGTATCTTACCCCTGCTCTATCACAACTTCTCGGAGGCCTGTAGCCCTAATGAGGATGCATGTTCCTTTTTCTTTCAAATTTTGATTTCATTTTTCAGCCTCTTGATTCGAAGTCTCTCTTGTTGACTAATCCCATACCAATTTTCTGCTTCTTTAATCAGTACTTCCCTTTCATTGTCAAAGGGCTCAGTCTTTTTTTGTAGCTTGGCTATAGTCTTTTTCAAAAAATTGTTTCCCTCTTTAACATGACTTTCCAAAACTTCCATCTCCTCAATTTTATTTTCTAATTGTTTTACCTTGCCACTTTTCTTCTATGAGGAAGGAGGAAGATCTAGAACATTTTCTATCTTGTCCTTGTCATCTGTAAATTTTTCAACTTCCATACTAAAGGATTCATAAAAATTTGTAGTTGAATCAAAGTCTATATTACCTGGTTTCACTGACAGAGCGAGAAACGACCCAGTCCTTCGTCGCATGCTAGTCTCTTCTAGGTTTTCTTCAACTAAAAAGTTGCTCGACTGCACCTTATCAAATTCTTCTAACTCAATCACCGGTGGGTCCTAAATGTTATTGATTTCTCCCAATTTTGTTTATACCTTCTTTGTTTCACTCCTCGTTGCTTGAGCAATAGTAGCTACAATCTTCCTCTTTTTACTCTGCACAACGTCAACCCTTGTGCCAATTTTTGGAGACTTTGAGTCTTTGTCGTCACCTTTGGTCTGCCCTTCGAGATCCATCGTTTTTCTTCGTGGTTAGCCTTGGGGTTTCTGTGTTGTTGAACTCATAGTTATGACCTTTTCCTCTGTTTTGTATTTTGATTTCAGAGGACTAGAACCTGTGATCTTCTCTTCTATTTTACCTTTCGGTTTTGCAAGTTTGGAACCCATGACCTTCTTTGGCTTCTCTACTTTCGGCTCTGAATATTTTGACTCATTGTTCTTCCCCTTTGAACCTCTGGGTTTTAAGCTTCCTTCTTTAGCAGGTTTTTTGTCAAAGCGATTTCGTAGCAAGAAATCCTCCCATTTATCGTTATGTTCTTGTAGCTTAAACTAAACTAGCATTTTAACTAACCCATAATGATATAAACTTTGTTCCATGCTTCCAGGGCTTCATTGAATATTCAACGCCATTTTCTTCAAACTGTTTAACAAATAGAACAACATGTCTAGCTTATACCCTTCGACAAAATTCATCAACAAGCGAAGGTGATAGTAAAAGACTAGGCCATTCCTGCCTTCACACGTAACATATTTCTACAATATGAACATAGTACTTCGCCATTTATTTTTAAATGCAAAGACCGATATACCTTTGTTCCAGTTGACCGTTTTCTCCAAATTCACCAAAAATTCCTTCCATACCTTGTTGCTTATCTTTTGGTTTTTAAACCATTTCTTGCCACTTCTGGGGAATTTTGTGGCTCATACTAGAAAATCCTTTGTAATCTCCATCTCCATATCGATTGTTTGAGCTTTCCTACCATTAACTGCTTTTGCAAACACTCTTGTCACCTGTTCATCATACCCTTTGAATTTGTGTTAAAAATGAAGCCATCATGTTTTCTTGAAACACTTATGACATTTAGGATATGCTTCACAAATCTTTGTGTCAGTCGGTTCATATCACACTATAGGTCCCATTCAAAAGTGTTGGAGAAAATGTGGATCTTCGAATCACTCTTTGTCACATAAATGGAAGGGATGAAGGTTTACAAATTTCGTATGAGGCAAGTTTCAAATGATGGTTTGGTAATAATGAAATTCAAATTTCGAATTATGAAATGGTCATGATTTGAAGGCATCATTGGTGGATATGGCGACGTTGACAAATAAATCAAATCATGTTTTGGTATTCATCGAATGCTAGTTCTGAATAATGTCGAAAATGGGATTTCTGACATGCATTTATAATGATTTTACATGATTTTCAATATCAATTTGTAATTATGATATGAATTGGATATGAAATGGAAGGATTAACTTAGGATAAGAATGGTAATGTAGAAGGATAACATAGAAAACATAATCAATAGCTATAGAATTTAAACTTTGTCCAGTTCCCTTGCACAATTTTAGAACTTCTAATGCAAAATAGTTTAAAAATTCATTACCTAGTTGCTTTTACTTGTAGCTAAAAACTCGAAACAGATTTGACATGTAATTGAGTTTCTGATATGCGCTCTAGAAACATCGTTGAAGGATCTGAAGAGTCTGAATATGTTGATGATGAAAATTGAAGATGTTGATGTGGAACTGTTATTGAAGAAAAAATGATACAAATGAATTTTGAATTTTATGACAAATTGCATAAAATTCACAACTCAAGTTATTCTCAAACTGACAAGCTGATGAAGATGAATTAGTATCTCATAATTGCTTAAAGAACAACTACAGGTAACTTTCAGTAGATGCAAAAAGTGCATATGGCTGTAGAAAAAGTCTAGAATAAAAGAAACTAAACATTTTTTACCCATAATTATGAGATCATGAACTGTAGTGCCTGATAAAAGGATATTGTCTATCATGATGAGAAAACTCTAAGACTAAAGAAATTTGATCACTACTGCTAAACTAATTTCATGAAAATCTTTGAAACAACAAAAACTCTTGAACTTTGAAAATAATTTATCTTGATTGTTACTGCAAATCAAAAATCTTTGCAGGCTACCAAATGACTTATTGCTAAAACTTAAGGTGCTAAAAGAAATGTTGAAACAAGTGCTGAAGATGCCATGCTTATTTATTTGAATAATTTTTTAGAATTATACCTGTCATTTCTAGTTTTCAAACAAAATTCTTGCATAGTTGTGCCAGTAAACTGGTTTTCACAATCTGTGCTTATTTTTTTTCTTTTCTTTTTACTATATATTTAATTTTTATTATTAATTTTTTTAGAATAGAAAAATAATCATTATGAGACAAGACTAGGGGAATAATTTCCCTTTCTCACTATCTCCATATCGGATTGCTTCAACAAATTATGAACAAATTCTTCTCTATTAGTAGGCTTATGATATAACCTTAATTTGTGCCCATTTACTAGGAAATAAATGTCTTCCTCGTCAATGGTTTTAATTTTGACCGATCCATTGTCATATAGTGTCTATATCTCGTATGGCCCTAACCAACATGTACCGAGCTTTCCTTTAAATTTTTAAAATCTAGAATCAAATAAGAGAGCTCATTCACCTGGTTTGAACTTCTTCTTCCTGATGAATCTGTTATGTCATCTCGATCTTTGTTGTTGTACGATGGTAGTTCATTGAACTGCATCTTGTCGGATCTTGTCCAATTCATTTAATTGTAACAACCTTTGTTGTTGTGCCTCTGAAAGATCTATCCCAAGCTTGGTTGTTATTCTGAAAGTTTTGATTTGGAACTCAATAGGCAACAAAAATTGCTTCCCATACATAAGTTCATATGGTGTATGCCCAATAGTATTTCTCCATGTGGTCCAATAAGCCCAAAGTTCCTCATGAAGCCTATCTTCCCAATCTCGGTGGTGTAACTAAACAATTTTGGTAAAGATGGCTTCAAGAGCTTTATTGTGGATTCCACCTACCCGTTAGCTTGTGGATGGTAGGGGGATGACTTCTGATGTTTGATCTTGTATTTTTATATGATCTTCTAGACAAGATTCGAAGTGAATTGGGTACCCTGATCTAACACTTGGGACACCAAAACGAGTAAATACGTCCTCAAATAAAAAATCTACAACAGATTGTTCATTAGCATGTAAAAGAGGTTTGGCTTCTACCCATTTAGTGACATAATCAATACATACCAAAATATACTTTTTTTTTTCTAGACATTGGAAAAATAGGTCCTACAAAATCCAAGGCCCATTTTTCAAATGGTTCTATTAATACCTAGGGTTGTAGAGGCATCTCGTCTGCTTATAATGGTTTTCCCATCCGTTGGCAACTGTCACATCTTCTAGCATATTCCTTAGCATCTCTATGAAGAGTAGGCCAATAATACCTTAAAAGAAGGAATTTATATGTGGTTTTTCTGTCAACAAAATGGCCTCCACGTGGTTCATCATGGCATGCCTTCAATATGTTGTACACTTCATCTTCTCGTACACACCTCCGAATAATAAGATCAGGTCCCATACGAAAGATTTCTCCATCAATCCATGAGTAAGTGGCACTATATCTAATGATCTTATGTTTCTCCTTTGTAGAAAGATGTTGGGGTAATTTTCCTATAGCTAGATAGTTAACAATATTTTCAAACCAAGGAGTTTTTGTAGATATTGCAAAAAGATGCTCATCCGGGAAATCATCATTAACAAGAATTAATTCACCTTCATTATGAATCCTAGAAAGGAAATTTACTATAACATTTTCCTTACCAAACCTATCCAGTTTAGTGATATTGAATTCTTGTAGTAGAATAAGCCGCATGGTAACCCTGCCATTAGTAATTGGTTTGTTCATTAAGGACCTAATCGTTGAGTGGTCAGTGTGGATGAAGACTTCATATTATGTAATGTAGTTCCTAAATTTATTGATGGCATGAACTATTACAAGGAACTTTTTTTCAGTAACTATATAATTCAACTCAGGAAGTGTCAAATTATTACTCAATAAATAGAAGGCATAAGATAATTGATTTTCCTTTTGACCTAATATTGCTCCTAAAGTCGTGTCAAAGGCATTTGTAGATATATGGAATGGAAGGGACCAATTTGGTCCTCTTAAAATAAGGGCTACAAAAAGTTTTTTGTTCGGAGTTTCAAAAGTAGTTTGACATGGAATGTTCTAGAAAAATTCATTATCTTTAGTAAGAAGTTTGAATAATGGAGATGCAATCTTTGTAAAATTTTCAATGAATTGTCTATAGTAACCAACATAGCCTAGGAAAATTCTAACATATTTTTTATTTTTGGGTACTGAGGGATTGGAAATGACTTCTATCCTTGTTGGATCCACTTTTATACCTGTAGAAGACACATAGTGTCCCAAAACAATTACTTCGGTTAGTAAAATGTAACATTTATCACGACTTAAAGAACCAATTGGGATCGCCCGCGCTGCTATCGCTGCCCTCCTCTAGGGTTTGCTCTCTACCGCACAGCTCCAGGCCGCCGCCATGGCCACGCCAGGGGGAGGGAATCCCCCTTCCTCCTCCCCGATCTCTGCCGAAGAGGCATTTCGTAGGCTATTAGCGCCGTCCGGGAAGAAACCGACAGCCAAAGAGGCCCCGAAATTTGTCAAGAAACTTGACACAATACCAAAAATCGCATTGCCAGAGGAGCACTCCATTAAAATCGTCCTGGCTCTTGCTAAAAGAGGTTTGGTTGGCCAATTCATGGGGCTTTTGCCCTCAGCCAAAACCACGGATGACTGGATTCAGCGTAACTGGAGGCCCCATCTGAAGCACAGTGTCACCTGCTATCCGGTGGGGAGAGGATTCTTCGTCTTCGAATTTATCTCAAAAGAAGATCGTGATCTCATCTTCCGAAGTGGCCCCTATTTTATGGGCACCCAAGGACTCTATCTGAACCGGTGGTCTCCGGACTTTGATCCAACAGTTGATGTACCCAAAGAGGTACCGGTCTGGGTAAGACTACCTAATCTTCTGATCCATTACTGGAATATTCAAGCCCTGGAAAAAATAGGGAATACCCTAGGACGCTTCATTGACAAAGCAGAGCATAAAGGCCAGTACTCCTGCACGAGGATTTGTGTTGAAGTTGATCTGGAGGCAGGTCTTCCAAAAGCCATCAAACTCTCTTTAGACTCTTGGTCTCATTTCCAGAAACTCGATTATGAACAACTTCCCTTTAAGTGTCGGCTCTGCCATGAACATGGCCATTTCCAGCGCAATTGCCCAAAAGCCCAGCCGGAAGAAGAAGGCGAGGTATGGCAGAGGGTCAAAAAAGGAAAGGCCTCCTCCAAGCCAAATGAAAAAAGAGCATCAAGCAACGCACATAAGTCAGATCCTAAAGTTCCGTCGAAGGAACCTGTCCAATCTCAAGCTATGATTCAGCAGCCAGTCACCACGGCCCTAGGAGCAAGTTCCTCGATGGTGAATGCCCCAAAATCCCCTCTGGTTATTGTCATTCGGGAATCCACTCCCCCTGATCTCGTTATCCCTGTTGAGACGCAAGACACTCAAGGTGCCACCTCGTTGGAGCCAGGGGAAATCCAACCAGAACCGGCAAACCCTTTATCTGGAAGCTCTCCTACTCGCGGAGACTCTCGAGAAGAGGAAGAGGACTCTAACCCAGGAGGAGACACTGATGAAGGATCCACTGAGTCCGGGAGCTCGCATGCAACTCCAGTCAAGAACCCAAGGGGCCGGAAACCAAATAAAAAGAAAAGGGAAGAAATCTCTTACGCAGATATTTTKCAAGGSTCCYAGCAAACTCTTAAAAATATGATGAATACAAGATCCAARCAAGGCCAGGCCTCTAAAGGGGYCRTCCCCTCTAAAAKTAAATAATGYGGTACATCTCCTGGAACTGCAGAGGTCTAGGCAGTCCACAGAAAGTCGAAGCAATGAGAGACTTAGTAAGAATCAACAAGCCTGAGATCCTGCTAGTTCAGGAGACAAAAATGGAGGATGACTCTGCCCTCCATGCAGGAAATACATTATGGAAAAAAAGCTCTGGGGAAGCTGTCAGCTCCAGGGGGGCCTCAGGAGGTCTAGTCACCTTATGGGATTCCTCCATATTTGAGTTGCTTGTTGTTCACAATACTATGCACTGGATCTACACCAAACTCAGTCACAAAGTTTTGGGCCATCAAGTAAGTTTGTTCAACCTCTATGTTCCTATTTTATTAGCTGAAAAAAAAGATTGATGGGACTCAATTGAAGCATTCCTAAGCCTCCACAGGCCTAAAAATATAATCATTGCAGGGGATCTGAATGTCACCCTAGATGCAAATGAGAAAAAAGGGGGCTCCATTGTCCAAGATCCCTCTCGGGAATGGGTTGAAGACACCATCTTAGGATGGGATCTTGTTGACATAAAACCCTCCAATGGCAAATATACTTGGACTAATAAAAGGCTAGGGCCAGGGCACATCGCGACCCGCCTAGACAATTTTCTGGTCCATTCCACCTTCCTCACCTTGGGGCTACATGGCTCGTCCAAAATCCTTCCCAATTGTGTCTGCGACCACAAACCTATCCTCCTTGATCTCTCCGTTGATGAAAACCTGGGCCCCATCCCCTTTAGGTTTAGTCCCCTGTGGGTCCATCAAGATGGCTTTAGTCACATTGTCTCTAGCTCTTGGAGTAAAAAGGTTATTGGAAACCCCTCCTTTATTTGGGAAGAAAAGCTTAGACGACTAAAACATGATCTTAAGAACTGGGCCAAGCTTCATTCCTCCGCGGTCTCTTGCAGGAAAGATGCTCAAGCTGCCTTGGAAAACCATCAAGCTCTCATGGAATCTGTTCCCATCACTGAAAGCATTTCTCGGACAGAAAGTAACCTCCAGAAAGCCTTTTACAAAGCTTGCAGAGTTGAAGAAGAGCATTGGCGTAAAAAATCTAGAAGCCTTTGGTTAGCGAGTGGTGACAAAACACCTCTTATTTTCACAAACAAGCTGAAGCTAGAAAAAATTTCAAAACAGTGAAGGAAATTTTCCATCAAGGCAATCTGGTGAAAGATTTTGAAGGCATTAAACAGGCTGCCTTTTCCCACTTCCAAGACCTTTATACAGCTCCCCCTACTGAATCCTTAGACCCATATGCATACCCTCTCTCGCTAATTCCCAAAGTGATTCAAGCCTCTGATAATGACACTCTTGTGGCTCCTATTACTATGAAAGAACTCAAATCTGCTCTGTCCCATATGAAACCGGACAGTGACCCTGGCCCAGACGGATTCACAGCCAGATTTTATTCTAATTGTTGGGATATAATCAAATATGATCTTCTCTGGATGGTAAGGAATTCTTAAAGCCACCACAAGTTGGGAGGGAGTACAAACTCCTCTTTCTTGGCCTTGATCCCAAAGGAGCAAGGGGCCTCTATTTTCTCCAGGTTCATACCCATCTCCCTCTGCAACACAAGATACAAGCTGGTTACCAAGATTATAGCCAATAGGATCAAAACAATTCTGCCGAGGATCATTCCCGAAAATCAAGGAGGTTTCATAAAGGGAAGAAAAATTCTAGACAATGTCATTCTTGTTCAAGAAGCCATCCATTCCAGCGTCCACCGAAAAGAGAAAGGAATGGTTGTGAAACTAGATCTCGCCAATGCATTTGATAGAGTAAGACATGACTATCTCTTCATGGTGATGGAGAATTTTGGGTTTTCCCCTGAGCTCATTGGCTAGATTAAAGGATGCATTTGTTCCCCTTGGATAGCCCCTTTGGTCAATGGGAGATCGACAAACTTTTTCTAGGCCTCAAGAGGGCTGCGTCAGGGATGTCCCCTGTCTCCGCTCCTCTATGCCATTCAAGCCTCTGTGCTCAACTTCCAACTAAACAACTGTCAGCAAGATATTTCCCTCCTTGGTCTCTGTATGGCTCCAAATGTAAAGGACATAAATCATGCCCAATTTGCAGATGACACTCTGTTGTTGGGAGGTGTCGGATTCCATTCTGCAAGGAGCTTCAAGAAGGAGCTAGAAACTTACATTTAGGTCTCAGGAAGTAAGATCAACCTACAAAAAAGCAAAATTTATTGTTGGAACTGCCCTAGAACAGAAATTGGAAGAATCTCTAGAGTTCTGGAAATGGAATGCTTGCATAATTGGGACTCATTCACATACCTGGGTGTCCCGATCTTTAAATCTGCCATAAAATCAGTGAACTGGAACCCCATCATTGACAAGTTAAAAGCAAAGATTCAGAAGTGGGGGGCCGCCTGGCTTACCGTAGCAGGAAAAATAGTATTACTGAAATCTGTTCTTTACAGTATCCCTATTTATCAATCTTCTATTCTTCTGGCCCCCATTACAGTCATCGGCAAGATTGAAAGTCTCTTAAAAAAATTTATGTGGGAAGGAGGAAAAGGAAACTTGAAAAAGTTACATCTTGTCAGTTGGGACAAAATCCAAAGACCTTACAGAGAAGGAGGCCTCCAAGTTAGAAGTATTCATGCTCAGAATTTAGCTATGGGATCCAAACTCCTTTGGCAACTGGTATCCGGAAGATCTAGCTGGAGCAAGAAGGTTTTGTGGAAAAAATACTTCACAGGGCAGAGACAACGGTGCTTAGATAAAAATGCTCCCAATAAAAAAGGATCCCCTATCTTTAAACTCTGTCTCAAAGCACTGGAACACTTCAGATCTTTATTGTACTGGATCCCTGGTAACGGGAAAAGAATCAAAGTTTGGGAAGATTCAATCCTTGGGGAAGAGCCTTTGGGGCAAAATCTTGGAATACATAATATAAAACAGTGGCTTCAGGAGCAGCATGTCTTCACCCTATGGGACCTTTCTGCCTGGGATAATGAAAACAACTGGATTGATTGGAATTTAGGAGGCCATCCCCCCAGGCTTG
>JZKD02S2054006.1:0-12484 GCA_000966675.3 Picea glauca | reverse complement strand
TTCTTTCATAGCTTTTATGAAAGCTAGAGTGATCGAATATCGATGATGAATGTAGCTCCTTTAAGACTTCTTATTTTAGGGTCGAATCCTTTGCTAGAACAATGTTCCCTTTATAGTGCGATGTATCTTGTTTCCATGTATAATGTTTAGGTGGGTTAGGATCCACTTGAAGCCATTGGATGAGTTTCCTTAAAGTAAAATTTGGTAGTCATTCCTTGCAGGCCTCCTTGAGCCATCCTGGACTCGGTAATGCTAAGGTAAAGAGTGACCCATCCTCCTCGAATTGTCTGGATAAATCATCAACCACAACATTCTCTTTACCCTTCTTATACATGAGCTCATAATCATACCCTAACATCTTGGTGACCCATTTATGTTGCTCCGATGAAGAAAAATGTTGTTCATGCAAGTACTTCAGACTATGATGGTTAGTCTTGATCTGAAAACGCCTCCCTATGAGATATGGGTGCCAAGTCTCCACTGCATGAAGTATAACCATCGTTTCCTTCTCATATGTGGGTTTTCCCAAATTAGGGTCACACAATTGCTTACTAGTGAATGTCAAGGGGCATCCTTATTGCATTAATACTACTGCAAGACCTCTCCTTGAAGCATCACATTCCAAGACAAAAGTCCTATTAAAGTCAGGTACTAATAATACTAGAGTAGTGCACTTGGCATCCTTTAAAGCAACGAAGACCCGTGTTGCTACCTCACTCAAAATAAAGGCATTCTTTTTAAGGAGTGAAGTTAGGGGAGTTGCAATTTTGCCATAATTTTTCACAAATTTCCTATAGTAGCCTGTAAGTCCCAAGAATCCCCTCAAGCTCTTCAGTTTTTTGGGACGAGGCAAATCTTGCATAACTGCCACTTTCTTGGGATCAACTCATACACCCTCCTGACTTATAATGTAACCCAAATATTCAACCTAATGAGCCCAAGAAGCACATTTGGAGCACTTCACAAATAATCGATTGTCTCTCGAGAGTTTCAAGGACTTATCAACATGATCTATGTGTGATTCCCATGCTTTACTGTATATCAAGATATCCTCGAAGAATACTAGCACAAAATTGTGTAGGAAGGGTTTGAAAACCTTGTTTATGAGAATTTGGAAAGTGGGTGGAGCATTATAAAGGCTGAAAGGCATCACTAGAAACTCACAATGACCTTTGTGTATTCTAAAGTCTATTTGTCTCTTTCATCCTGATTTGGTGGTATCTTGAATGTAGATCAAGCTTAGTGAAAATATTTTCTCCATGGAGTTCATAAAGGAGATCATCAACAATGGGGATGGGAAACTTATCCTTGATTGTCAACTTATTGAGAGACTAAAAATCAAGACACGTGCACCAAGTGCCTTCCTTCTTTAATACCATGACTATTGGTGATGATAAAGATCTTATACTAGGACGTATGACCCCCGCCTCCAATAGCTCATGAATGATCTTTTCTATTTCATTATTTTTTGCAGAAGGGTGGTGATAATGATGTACATTTGGTGGTTGACTCCAAGGAATAAGGGGAATTCTATGGTCATGCTTTACTCGACAAGGGGGTGAACCCTTTGGTGTCTTGAACACTTGATGATGTTTGTCAAGGACTAGTTGCAAGTCTGGGTGGATTTCTTATGTTGGGTTATGATCCAGATTATTTTCGGCACGAAATGAGAGCGGAGATGTAACACAGAAATATTTAGAGATATTGCAAGAGAGACAACAATATAACATAGATATAGCATAAATAACAAGAGTCACGGATATACAGTAATACACGATTTCTATTAATGAAATAAATGTATAGAGACTGTAAAATACAAAGTGAAAGACTCGCTAGAATGGTAGCAACTTATCTCTGAGAAAAGATGTGACAGATACTCGCATCCGTGGAAAGATGAAGATTACAATGAGGCTCTAAGGGCCTTTTTAACTGATCCGAAATCGGATTCAGAAGGCTGTCAGGGCATGAAAAATGCTCAAAAATGAAAGTGCTTGGAATCCGACGAAACCAGCACCATTGCGTCCGGCTCGTCTTCCTGATTCCGGTGGTATAATTTTTATGTCAAATGGAGTGCGTATGAAGAAGATATCGCATTCTGTCCGCCGAGCCAAACAAGCAAAATTTTGGGATGCTGACTGTACCTGTCCGTACAGGGACACGTGGCACGTGCGTACATGCGACACGTGGCACGTTCGTACAGGTGATGCGTGGCAACATCATGGGACGACACGTGGCAGGTTCCGTACAGGACACGTGGCAGCATCGGAAGGCGACACGTGTCAGGCTGATGTGGCATTTTCGGCACGCAGTTGGACCAATCCCGAAGTGACACGTGTCACCACTGAAAGGGTGACACGTGGCAGGGTGACGTCAGCAGCTAACGTGGCAGGCTTGCATGGCAGATGACGTGGCGTACGACAAGGTTGACGTGGCAAGCGACGTGGGCAAATCAGCGATGGACACGTGGCATCCTCCGGTTGGTTGACTTGATCGAATCCGATGTTGACATGTGGCACTGTTCAAGCGAATGGTTGGGTGCCACGTGGCCCAATCAGCGGCTGCCACGTGGCACCCCGGGTTTAGCCAATAAGGGCTGTTTCAAAAATATTTTGGGCCCGGGGGATTCGAACCCCGGACCTCCCACTATGCCAACGCGTTAACGAAGTCCTCGTTGCCAACGAACCACTGGTTGGTGTTTGTTACCATGATGTGCGAATTTGTATTTGAATTTGCGCGTAGGGTTAAACCGCCGGGGGTCGGGCCGGGACTTAGCCCCGACCCCGGTTTCATTGTAACCGCATACGATCGTTGGCGCGGAGGGTTGTAAAATGTGCGCGGTTAGTGTTAAATGTGAACAGTTATGGTTATGTTATATTGCATATGACCGTTATGTAACCGTTAATGAAATACGCGTGGGGTTTAAAACCTTAAGCTCGTGGTTCGTTAGGTGTGGCAATATGACCAGGGTTTAGCGCTCAAGGGTGGTTAGGCCAGCGCTAGCCCTTTGGGCTAGCGCTAGGCCACATAGAGCCCATGTGACCATGCTTAGGGGCGTGCGTTGGGCCCAAGGGGGCTAGCGCTTGATTTAACCATATTATATGGTTACAAAGTGGTTTTTTAAACCAAATTTATGATTTTTAATGTAATTAAACCCATTTTTAATGTAATTGGGGGTTATTGGGCTTTTTTTAAGCCTAATTTTTGGGAGGAAGTTGGAGATGGATAACCAACTTTCCCACTATTTAACCAAGGCCATGTTGAGGCCATTTGGGGGAGATTTGAAGAGCTTTTGGACAGTTTTGGAGAGCAGAGATGCTGAGGCAAAGCCAGGTCTAAGCCAGTTTGAGGCAAGGAAGTTGTTGAGGTATAGATGTTGTCGGACGATTTCTGAGAGCTCGGGACATCCATTTCAGGTGCCGTAAGTTGTGCAAGATTCTAGAGATCATGGCGAACAAGACCAGATCAGTCTAGAAGCCAATAGGCATTGTAAAGATGTACTAATAAGCTTTTGAAAAGAAATCAAGAAGCCTCCCTCACAGAGAAAAGGCCCGGAGACGTAGGCAAAGTTGCCGAACTCCGTTACCAAACTTGTGTATTATGGTTTGCTTCTTTTCATTGCATTTCAGATTTGCAAATATGTTAATGACTGTATAATTAATTTACTTTTCTCGCTCTTTCATTAAGTTTCCCAATGGTCATTTAATGCATGCAATTAAAAAACTCAACCATAGTCATTTCGAAAAATCCTGACGGATCATTAACACAAGTAAAATTCAAAACCCTAACCCCAGAAGATGAAAAGCCAAAAGGTTTGTGGGCCCCGATGGGGGTAGTTGATACATCAACTTCCCAGGGGCGTAACATTTGCATATGATCTCTGTTTGGGGAACTCGATAGCTCGTTGGAAATATCTATCTGAGGACTACAACTTTTGGGTGAGAAACATCAATCTATGATCCATGCTACTCAACATTTTCTCAAAAAACATCGTTTAGGGCCTCAAAACGGCTCCAGAAGTTCAGGACCCGAAAAACTGCTAAAAATAGTAAATTACCAAAATTTCCAGAAAACTATTTTGAGCCAGTTGGAGAAGGTGGGTGGCCACCGATATCCACTTGGATCAATCCTCCCTCCTTAGGAAGTAATGGTCTCCATTGCGTTGAGTTCCCGGGGGAGAGGGGAAAGTGATTGTTGAATCTGAATCTTGGTGAGTTGCTTGCCTTGTTGGAGAAGTCGAGTTTCTTGGTTTGTTGAAGGTTGTCACGAACCTATGGCTAGAAGGGTTGGACCTTTTTAACCAGTCTGGCTACATGAGATGACTATGTGCAGAAGGAATCTTTGCACTTTGCTGCAACCTTGTCGACCTACTTTTGTTGGATAGAAGGTGCTTGGGGCGAGGCTGTAGCGGTTGCAGTGTCCTTTTGTTCCCCTTTTGAACAAATTGTAAAGAAGATGAATTTTGCAGTATGAGATACTACCTTGCGACACTATTTAGGTGGAACAATAGTTGGAACTACCTCTGGTATTTTGTAGAGATGACCCCCTAGAGAAACAATGGCACTGCGGGGTCGAGACTCATAAATAACATGGCGCTTCCACATATATGGTTGGACCAAGAGAACATCACAGACATCCAGTGGGGCAACATCACATAATACCTCATCCCTAAAGGGTTGGATGCCATATGACAATCGACACTGTTGGCTGACACGAAGATCTCGTCCTTGGCGAAGCCACCCGATGTTGTATGGCTGCGGATGTGGTGTTGTCGACAATCCCAATTGTTTGACGACCTCTGTTGAGATGAGGTTCTTCTGGCTTCCGCTATCAACAATAAAATGCAGCGGGGTCCCCTTCACCCACATCTGTGAATGAAAAAGGCGCTCCCCCTCTTCTGGATCTGTTGGTTCTTTTGGTTGAATTGTTGCGGTCGCGACAATAGTAGTGGGGTCTACGTCTATGATTTGTCTTTTACCAGTATTTTCATAATCATATTCTGAAACAGGGTTTGGCTCCTTGTATTTGATCTCGGCCACCAATGATTGTTTTGAGTGACATTCATCGGTGTTGTGCCATGGGATTTTGTGGAAATCACACCATTTTTCGGTGTCTTTCTTTGTCTTCCCGTGACCCTTCTTTTCCTGTGGCTTGGATTGGTTTTCGGGAGACTGTTTGTTAGGGCCGTCTTTGTCATACTTTGGTTGTTGCAGATTTGCAGACCCGAACTCCCGTTTATTTTGGTGCTTAAATTTCTGCTCGATTTTAACAACATATTGATAAGCATAACTGAGTGATGAGATGTCCAGAAAATCCATTTCAGTTTGGATGTATCTGTGTAGAGCCTCGCGGTATTTTAGAACCAAATGTCGTTCAGAGTCCTTGATACCCATCTTGGTGCACAAGGTATGGAATGTGTTGGTGAACTCCATAACTGCTTGGCCCCTCTCTTGCCGCAGTGTGGTCCATCTCATGTATTGGTCCTCATAGTTGCCAACAGGGTAGTATTGTTCCTTTACCGCATCCACAAAAAAACCCCAAGTGGGCTCGGCCCCATATATTCCAGATTCCTTTATGGGGCTTTGCTCCCAGTAATTTTCCCACCAATGTTTGACATGGGGGAGAACTTTAAGGAGTGCGAAGGTGATATTTTCCCTGTCGGAAAAATGATGAACAAAGAAATAAATTTCTAACAGATTTAACCATTTGTCTAGGGCATCTGCATCTATTTGACCTTCAAATATGGGAATATCAAAATTAACCTGTACCTTGAAAGGAGAGGTGCTTCCAAAGTGGTTGTTTGATGAAGATGCGCCTGTTGCTATCGGTAGGTGTTGCAGGATGTGGGAAAAATTCTCCATCATTTCATCCCTTTGTCGTGTGAGAGCTTGCTCAAGCAACAGACTGATAGAATCGTCTGCTCCGTCATTTTTATTTTCTTCCGCCATTGAGGGTTTCTTGGGTGTGCGAGAGCGATTGTCCTCAAGAGAGACAAACTCGAGACCCAACTTGCTATACTCAGACCTCGTCAAGGACATGCACTGAAAACGATCAAAAGCAGTCTGCTCTGATATCACTGATTCGGATTATTTTCGGCACGAAATGAGAGTGGAGATATAACACATAAATATTTAGAGATATTGCAAGAGAGACAACAATATAACAGAGATATAGCGAAAATAACAAGAGTCACAGATATACAGTAATACACGATTTCTATTATTGAAATAAATGTACAGAGACTGTAAAATACAGAGTGAAAGACTCGCTAGAATGGTGGCAACTTATCTCTGAGAAGAGATGTGACGGCTACTCGCTTTCGAGGGAAGATGAAGATTACAATGAGGCTCTAAGGGCCTTTTTAACATAAGTAAAATTCAAAACCCTGACCCCGGATGATGAAAATCCAAAAGGTTTGTGGGCCCCGATGGGGGTAGTTGATACATCAACTTCCCAGGGGCGTAACGTTTGCATACGATCTCTGTTTGGGGCACTCGATAGCTTGTTGGAAAGATCTATCCGAGAGCTACAACTTTTGGGTGAAAAACATTGATCGATGATCCATGTTGCTCCCCATTTTCTCAAAAAACATCGTTTAGGGCCTTAAAACGACTCCAGAAGTTCAGACCCCGAAAAACTGCTAAAAATAGTAAATTATCAAAATTGCCAGAAAACTATTTTGAGTCGGTTGGAGAAGGTGGGTGGCCACTGATATCCACCTGGATCAGATTATCCATAACTTGTATGACATCAAATTGGGAAACAATGCTAAAGTGGCCCTTCTTTAATAACTTCTCTATATGATGAGAGATGACTCTTTTAGGAGAGGCTGCCTAAAACCCTTGAAGGGTGTGCACGTGACCCCTTTTAGTGAAACTCATGTAGATTTCTTTGAAATCCACGATGATTGGTCCCAACATAGGTAGCCATTATGCCCCCAATACTATATCACACCCACCCATATCAATGGAAAATAGATGGGTTTTGAGCTGATAGTCTCCCATTTGGTGTCTAACATTTTCACATCTTCCCCCACATTTTGTCATACCTCCATTAGTGATCATGATTTGAAAGTTGTGCACTGAGTGTACAAAACAATGGGTTTCTTCTGCCATTATTTTTTGAATGAAATTGTGAGTATTGCCACTGTCAACTAGGACTATGACCTTTCGGTATTCGATGTAACTCATGAGTTTCAAGGTTTGTGGAGTTGAAATCCCTGATAATGCATGCAGGTAGCTAAGTGGTTCTTCATGAGAGAATGGAGGTTCGATATCCACCTAAGTTTGAGTGTTGGCATCTTCAACTTGTAACTCTGGTGTCTCTTTGATACTTATGTCTTCGGTCGGGGTGTGAGTGGTCATATCAATTTGGAACAATTTATGTTCTTTACACCGATGACCTGGAGCATATTTTTCATCACAATTATAACATAGTACTCGTCTTTGGCTATCTGCCATTTCTGCAGGAGACAACCTTTGTACTTTCAAGGGATGAGAAGGATTTGTTCTTGGGTAAGTACCTCGGGGAGGGCGAGTGTGGGGAATGAAGGTTGTTTTTTTTGTTTGTGCATTGATCACCATCTCTACTTCAAGGGCCCTTTATGTCACTTCCAACCATGTAGCAGGACGTTGCATTCTAACTTATGCTCAAATCTTCTCCTTGAGGCCACTAATGAAACACTCTTTATGAAAAGAATATGTTAAGTTCTTTGTACTGATAACTAATTGCTCAAAGGATGCCATAAAGTTTGTGATTGAGCCTGTTTGGCATAACTTGGTAAGTCGCCCCAAATAGTGAATATCTTTCTCGGAACATGCATATATAGCTTTAACAAATTGACTCCAAGTGATATATCATGCACATGCTTTTTTATGCCATTCCCACCATTTCCATCATTTCGGATCTAGATACAATACCCTGACCTTGAGTTTCATCATATCATCAGTAATGCCCTGGAGGGAGAAGTAATGTTCCATTTGGGTGACCCATCCAGATGGGTCAGAACCATCAAACTTGTTTAGGTCCACTTTAGGAGAATGATGCCATATGTTATTATCCATTGATTTATTATTGTGCAGACCCGATGAGGGTTGTGGGTGGTCAAATAGTCCATAGTGAGAAGTTTCTTCCTGGTGTGGCTCAACGTGATGTGGACTCCAAATGTTTTCTTTTGGCATGCCCCATGTTTCCATATCTGTCAACTTCTCCATAAATGTCTTTTGGAAGTTGTTGAGCTTCTTTTCCAACTTCTTATCCAACGTCTCATTGAACCCACTTATGTCATCCTAAATTTTCTTAAGTTGCTCGTGCACACAATCCAACCTAATTGTAGTAGAGTAGGTGTTTATGTTGTCTAGAGAAGTATGTGGGGGTTTGTAAGTACCCTTCATGGGTGAGCTCACTAAGACAGGTTATTAGGTCTCGAGGACAAGGGAGTGTTAGGTGCTATAACTCTTTGATATATGTACGGGGTCCAATAGTAGTACTTGGTCCAATATCTTACGTCACTAACTAAAGAGGTTCAAGCGTGCCCTTGACAATACTACTTGACTACCTAGGTAGTAGAGGGTGATCTCCTCGAGTGTTGTTCTTGGTGTATTGTAGATACAAGACAACTAATTGGTTTATCCAAGGCTAGTTTCATGTGTACCTAGGGGAATTCCTATATACCCGAGGGTACATAGAAGTGAGATTATGTATACAGGTATTGTTTGATGCAATATTACTTGAAGGAGTATCGACAGGGGTTACAAGGGTTTCCAACAATATGATTTCACTTGTATTTATTTTGTGTATTCTTTCCCTACTACAGTTTCACTCGCTGAATGATAGATCATTGTGTTATTTAAAGACATCAGAACACATCTCTAAAAAAAAAATAAAAAAATACGATCTTGTTAACCTCCCAAAAAAGCTCTTAAAAATCACCATAAAATAACTTGTGCAAGGTAGGGTTGGAGGCTGAAAATGTAAAATGATCACAACTTTAGTTACACTTATCTGTTTGGCTATTCTGACCCCAATTATGAAATGTCATGGTTTTTTTGGATCTAATAGCAATGGTTTCACTAAAATCTGTGTACTTTGTCAAAATATATCCGATCTGTGAAATTCGCGGTCATCATAGAAAAAAAACCCTAAAAAGTTGCAAATTTTAAATCAATGATATCTCCACTTCCCAGACTCCTTTTTGGACGATTTTTTTATTTTTAAAATTGAGCATTTTTTCTTAGAGTAATTTAGATATATGGATGGTTCCTTCAAATTATGCACAAAAAGTTTTAGACATTGGCTTCAATATTGTCATCCTCTTTTTCTTGTCAAAAAATTGTAGAAAGAAAAAAACTTCTCCCACTCCAGGCCTAAGAAAGAGCTCTGATACCACTTGTAGTGTACTTAACCCCAAAAATTTAGAGCAATCACATAAAATGTAGTACAAAACCAAAGAACATGAGAGAAAAGAGAGAGCCATGTTCACTTGCCTCTTCAAAAAGGAAACCTCCAAGTGAAATGCTCCAAATACAGTAACAATTATGGACAAAACAATACATAACCTTCTACTCGATATATAACTATCCATAGATAATCTTAACTACCTATGCCCCCCTTATAATGAGGTCCGACCAACTAATTTGGGCCTTATTACTAAAAGGGACCCTTTATTACAATGATTTCCTATTAACTAACTATTCAATGGGCCTTATTCAAGGAAGGTGGCCTCATACATCGATAAAGTATCTAAGTAAGGGGGTTAGGGTAGGACTCCAACAGAGGGCCTTTAGTCGATTGAAGAAGGGATGTATGCACCGACTACCGACAACACCTCCTCTCTACTTAGAGTCTAACAAAAACTAGGCCTCAAACCTTTAATATGTGGAATTGACAGATCCCCTATCATAATGTCCCCTAGTGTTGAAGGAGGGACCTTCGCATGACCCCCTTCGACCTTCTCAAAGAGACCAATATTGGAATCAACTTCGCACTTTCTCGACGATGGAATGGGAGTCGATACTGTGGGTGCTACGCCCCCCAATTCACTTGCAGTCTCAACCTTCTTCCTCCAAATCTTTCTGATCGATCAGTTACTTCTCACAATCTTCAAACACATGACCAAACTCATGACACCGTGCACATTGAAACAAAATGTTCAAGTAGTCCAAAATATGGGTGTCTCTTCCTTTCCCAGACCAGATCCAGGGATTCAAAAAGGCCTTTACTCATATCAATCTCCACCGAAACCCTAACTACAAAACAAGACATAGATGTCAAAAATTGTCATCCACCATAATTATTTTTCCCAACAAATCCCCAATAGCATGAACCGTTGGCTCAGACTAGAACTCCATCGACAAGTTAGGCAATTTTACCCAAACTAGGGTACTTATGCTAAAATCATTTTTAGGGTTGAACAAAGGAGTCCAAGGTTTCAAGGATAGCAATGCACCATCTAGTAACCATGACCCCTTCAAAATAACATTAACATCCTCACCAAAGCGAAAAATGAACCCTAACCAACCCTTGGATAAAATGTGATAGGTTGGCCCATATCCAAGAACATGATACCAAACCTCATTTACCCATCTATGAAGTTGCTCCATGCCAATCCTCCTACCGATGAATTTACCTACCAGAGTCTTGCCTGACAAATCCATAATTTGATCCACATGAAGGTCCTCTCGAACCACCAAAGAGACCCCTCAATCATGACTTCTCACCACCTTTCATTTTCTCTTTGCTAGGACTGACCTGGGGTTTGTTAGAGGCCCACCTTGCTAGAGGTTTTGGTCAAGTATCTTGCCAATAAACCCTAGACCTCCCAACTTCGATACAAGATCACATACCTCTAGAACAATGTCGTAAAAGTCCACCCACTCCTTTGCACCCATTCCATAACCTTCTGCCTGCACCTAGTCCAATGAAAACAAGGGAGTAATTGATTAGAATCTAGACCGGGGTCAAAATTTAGCCCAAAAATCAAAGTGCTCATAATTGCTTCAAAATGGACAGGTGCGTAGGTCTCGTCCTCACCAACCCAACGCAACTCGAATAGGTTCATGCAGATATCGGATGGATGAGATATCGCGTTCTGTTCATTTTGCCAAACATGCCAAATTTTGTTGATTGTACAGTCCGTACAGGCTAACGTGGCAGGGTATGGACCCACATGTGCGGGAGCACTGAGTTGGCAGATGTTGACGTGACAAGTGTTGAGTCGATAGTCGAGTGGCAGATGTGGGCGAATGATTTTTTGACACGTGGCATTCTTTTGACAAATTGGGTGGTGCCACGTGGCACCTTGTTGTATGGTAAAAATTTGTGGAGTCTATGGGGATCGAACCCCAGACCTCCCGCACGCTTGGAGAGATTTGACAAAGACTGGCTACCAGTGCACCCGCACAATAATACTTACCATATATCATTTCCAAATACATTTAAAGTTGGGTTATGTTATGTTTTGGCACGGGGTCCGAGTTGGGGCTTAGCCCCAACCCCCGTTCATATGCGCTCAACCACATGGCAACCACGTGTCCAACACTTCCGTCGGTTTGGGTGCTAAGTCCTCTAACCGTGCGATAAATTCATGCGTTTTGTGGAGATGGCACGCGTTTTGGGTTTAGGCACGGGAAAAATGCCCAGAAGCCAGGTTACTCACACAGGAGGTGGGAATTGGCGAACCAGAGACAACAAGCTTGAAGGAGAAAATTTGCAGGAGGTCTATCTTCTTCATTTCTTGGCCAAACCAGGTGTCGAAAAATCCCAACTAGGGGTTTTTGGATGTTCTTAATCCATTGGTATAGGTTTAAAAGGAATTTGGAGACTTCTATTGCAGGTTTTTCTACAAGGAAGTTTCAGAGAGCTCCAAGGAGCCCAGGGCCGCCAGTGAAGTAGGTCATGCCCAGGGGAGCCAAAGTCCATTTTCAGTGACTGGATAGTCATTCTTGACTAATTGATATGCTATGAACTCATTGGAACAGATTGCAAAGGCATTTGAGGACTTTTAAAGGTGTTTTGGCCACAGGGAAGCTCATGGCCACCAGTAGAAGAGGTCATGCCCAGATGAGCCATGGTTTATTTCCAGAGATCTAATAGTCATTTTTGGGGTTTTTATGTATTCTGAACCCAATGGTACAGTCAGTAAATCCATTGGAGTTGAGCAGCAGCTTGTAAGAGAATTTAGACAAACTAATCCCAGAGAGCCTAGTCCATTGATGGAGGCTCAAGGAGATGTAGCCCAGTTGGGGGTGAACTCCTTTATCATGTTGTTATTGTTGTGAGTTTGTTGGTTATTATTTGCTGCAATTTATGCTTGATGTTGTATTCTTTAAAACAACATATTTAACCTTTCAAAAACATCACACATAAACACCCAAAAGAAGCCTAAACTTGACACATAAATCCTCTTGCACAACTAAGACATTGAGCAAGGTCCTGAAGTTTATTTTAATGGAGTAGAGGGTGCTTGCATAGCAAAACAAGTCAGCCC
>JZKD02S2053995.1:39312-53234 GCA_000966675.3 Picea glauca | reverse complement strand
TCATGCCATATATATATATATATATATATATATATATACAGTTTCGAGTTTTTATTATGCCAATGATTTGTACATGATGATGTTTGTGATGTGTTTTAATTTACATGCAATGTACAGTTTTGCTTTCCTTAAATCTTATATGTGGGCAAGATACCGATCCATAATATAATTAGCTAATGAATCTGAAACACTATTAAGTTCTCTCAGATTGTGTCTATATTCGATGTAATCGAACATTTGTTCGAGACGACGAACTTGCAAGTGTAGGCGTAGCAGGATAGGATTACGGATCGTGTAGATGCAGTTGAGTTGAAAAACCACCAGTTGGGAGTCTAATTAAATAATGATGCGAGAAATACCTAGAGAGGAAGCTTGGGTTAGTAGTCCAATGACAGCATGATATTCTGCCGTATTGTTGGTTGCTAGTCCTAAAAAAATGCCTCCCGAACTCACCACTTGGTCAAATTGGTAAATAACCCAAGTTGCTGAAGCGATGTTCCAGGTATGTCGGCTAGCGCCATCCGCGAACCCGAAAAAGATAGGAAAGGAAGACGTCATTTGTGCATGAAAAAACAGGCACAGTCATGAGTGGCAACGCTAAAGACTCGAACATGTGAAAGAAATAGACACACCAAAACTAAATACAATAATGTACAAAGTACAATATGCTAGGTGATCTAGGCATAGTACTTCTTAAGGTAAAGCCCGTTTCGGGGCTCTCCTAGGGAGATTCCGTCATGATCAACTAATTCTTAGGCACCTTTTTGTAGGACATGCTTCATGATGTAGGGACCGTGCCACATGGGTTCTAACTTTCCTGTCCCCAATTTATCGTGAGCTTGGTCATAAATAAGGACTAAGTCTCCTTCCGCGAAAGTCCGAGGGTGGACGAATTTTTCATATTGAATTTTAATTCATTTTTGATGTGCTTCATTGACAAGAGCAACATCGCAACGCGTTTCATCCAGTTTGGATAGGTACAAAAATCGTTCTTCTTTGGCGGAAGTATGAGGAAGGAGTTCTACTTTTAGTTTGAGTTATGGAATCTCACACTCGATCGGTAGGACAGCTTCAATGCCATAGACCAACTGGAAAGGAATGAATCCAATTGAAGTTTTCACAGAGGTGCAATAGGCCCAGAGAGTGGAGAATAGTTGTAGATGCCATGATGTTTTGTTTTCCCCTACCATGCATTGGATCATGGTTTTTAGGACTTTGTTGATAGCTTCAACTTGTCCATTCGCTTGAGGGTAGTAAGGGGATGAGTTTTCATGGCGAAAACGCAATTTGACATGTAACTCGCTCATCATCTGGTTTTTGAAGTGTGCACCGTGGTCAGTGACAATGGCGCATGGTACACCAAAACGAGTTATGATGTGGTTGAAGAGGAAAAGAGTTGTAGTACAGCCATCATTGAGGAAGGTAGGCATAGCCTCAGCCCATTTGGTGAAGTAATCGACGGCGACGATGATGTAACTGTGCCCCTCGGATGAGGTAGGCTTACACTGCATGAAATCAATTCCCCATTTGGCAAAGGGGTCGATGGCGATAATTGGGTGCAACATCATAGGGTGGGTGTGTGCCTTCTTGTTAAAGATTTGGCAGGGTGGGCATTTTTTGACAGCCTCGATACAATATTTGAAAATCGAGGGCCAAAAATAGCCGGCACGTAGGATTTTTTGGGTTGTGGCCATACCGGAAAGGTGGCCGCCACAGGCACCATGGTGACAATCATTCAAAATGCGTTCAGCCTCCTCATGAGTCAAACATCGCCGAAGGATGGTGTCAATACCACGGCAATACAAAGTGTCACTGAGGATGATATACCGGTGAGAGTGATGACGAATGCGTCGATGCTCTTCACGAGGGATGTTGGGCTAAAAACGTTGTGTTTGAAGGTAGAGGAGAATGTCTCCATACCAAGGATCAGAGGTGCTGATGAGGAAGAGAGATTCATCGGGGAGATAATCTCTAGGTTCGATGTTTTCATCGGCATGAGAGAAATCACAAAGGAGCTCAGCAAACACCAGGGATTTTTTAGCTTTCACCTTCGTAAACTCAAGATCAAATTCTTGAAGAATAACAATCCATTTCGAATATTTTCCCCCAAGTACTTGACGTGTCAGGACGTGGTACATGGGGTTGGATTCTGCGATTGTCGTGGTGGTGTGTAATAAGATGTAATGGCGGAACCTTTGGACAGCGATGATAGCTGCTAATGCCAGTTTCTCAACATGCAAATATCTAAGTTCGGGTCCAGATAAACTCTTGCTCAGATAGTAAATCACGTGTTCTTCGTCGTTGGAGTCTTCTTGGACCAACACCATTGTGATGGTGGAAGTAGAAGCGGCCACGTAAAGGATATAATCCTTTGTATATTCAGGTGGATGTAACAAAGGTGCATGGGTCAAAGGGTGCTTGAGAGCATCGAATGACCGTTGAGTTGTGTCATCCCAAATGAAAGGAACATTTTTTTTCAGTAACCGCATAAATCCTTTAGTGATCTCGGCATAATTGCAGATGAAACGGCGAAGAAACTTTGGAGTTGGGTTAAATTGGTGGGTGGAGGTAAGGCTAAGATGGCCTTGATATTTAAGGGTCCACTCTAATCCCATCTTTGGAGACAATGAAATCGAGGAGTCGATCGGATTCGACAGCGAAAATGAATTTGTGTGGGTTCAGACGAATACGGTAGAACCTACATCGCATAAAAATCGCACGTAAGTGATCTATGTGATCAGATCGATTTAGCGAATGTGCGGGTAAATCGTCGAGATACGGTTTTGCGATGTGTTTGATGTCGTGAAAAGCATACGACATGGCTCACTGGAAAGTGGCTCCAGCATTTTTAAGGCCAAAAGGTAGCTTTCGGTAGGAAAAAGTTCCCCAAGGGAAGATGAAGGTTGTCTTGTGTTGATCTGTAGGCAAGATTTCAATCTGGTTATATCCAGAAAAGCCATCCATGAAAGAAAATATTACGCTCTCGACGTGTCGATGAAGGGCGTAGGGTAGTTTTCCTTAGGACAATCTTTGTTGAGGTCTCGATAGTCAATGAAAACACGGATCGTCCCTTGTTTCTTAGCAACCAGAACGAGGTTGGAGACCCATTTGGTTAAAGGGACGGGATAGATGAAGCCAGATTTTAGAAGTTTTTCAACTTCTGCCTTTATGGCTGCGACTTTCTTGGGATGAACGGGGCGAAGCTTTTGCCGAACCAGTTTCGCGTCAGGGTAAGTTTTGATTTCATGTACGATGATCGAAGGATCGATCCCTGGCATTTCCTCGTAACTCCATGCGAAGACATCGTGGAATTCCTTGAATAAAGCGGTGTAAGAGACCACTTCGTCGGGTGTGCAATTAGCACCAAGGTTGATATTTTCCACGACACCTTCTTTGATTAAAATGTCAATCGTGACCGTAGTAGAGATGTTACCCATGTTCCCCTCAGAGAGAGTATCTGTCGTGAGGATAGGATATTGCGGAGATTCGGTAACATCGGGGAGGAAGACAAATCATATTTCTTGGATTTATTCCAGAGGTGGGAGAAAAGAGGATCGATGGTGGTTGTCATCCCAGGGCAGATCGTCAATGCTAAGCATTTCCATGATAGATTTGTCCGAAGGAAAAATATGGGAAATGTAATCGACAGCAGATGATAGGGAATCTAACCAAGAGGGCACCGAATAAGTATCGGGTGCCAATGAATGTGAATTTTTTGATGAGGGAGAGGCAGATTGAATAGCTACCTATGTGGCCTTGGCTAGGCTCAGTGGCATTGTGTCACTGAGCACATCGAATTCCAAAGGACTAGGCACAATCCAGGGGTCAGATGATTCCAAGGATTGATAAGGCAAAGTCGAGATCATATTGACGATGGCAATATGATGTGAAGTAGGTGGAAGTGGTGTAGGGAAGGTACCCATGAGGCTAGAATATTTCAGTAAGCCAACACCAACTCTTTCATACGTAACTGGGTGGTCTCCCAGAAAAGGAATGTTGTTGGTAGCAGGGATGCGAGCGTCGGGTGTGCAGAAATCAAGATGATCGATGGTAACAATTTTTCCTTGATGGGGGAATTGTACATATCGAAACACCGATGAAGCGACGGTGGTCATCGCGTAGAACCAACTTCTTCCAAGTAGTAGGTTGTAATCGAGGGGGGCATTGACCACCTCGACGTCAACAATGACAATTTTTCCGCCCAACTGAACAGCTAGGGATTGTAATAATCCATGAGGATGAAAACCTCGTCCATCAAAGGCGCATAACATGGTAGTGGATTTGTTAAGGGTGGGTGATTTCAAGCCTTTCCAATAGGGTAGGGACATGATACGGGTGGAGGCTCCCTCATCCAAAATAGTCCGATGGATTTGTTGATTGTGAACAACCACATCAATTTGGAATGCTAGCTGGTGGGAGAGTCGTAGTTGATGATCATCCAAATTAAACGTGAGGTATTTTGATGACTTAGGATCGAAAGCACCAATAGTGGCTAAGAGTGTTCTACGTTGGCTGGGACAGTGTTGTAGAACTTCCAAGGCGGACATGGCACATGGGGCTTGGGCCAAATCTTTGACCATATTGTAGTTTTGGGCAGCCCGTGAATTAGGATTGAATGTAGATTTCCAAATGGTGCTCTTAGGAGGGCATAGGATAGAGTCAAAAGATGGTTTCTCAATCTGGAGTGGCCCGGATGGAGGGATAACATATGGAGGATTGGCGGAGGATGGTAACGGGTCTGATGCAGAACCCTTAGCAATCTTCGGCTTATTAGGTTTAACTGGCATGTCATATGTCGCGGAGCGAGTTGTTAGATTAACTTTGTTAAACATGTAAATGTGGGCACTTTTCAAGGCCTCATCATGGGTTTGGTTGGCACTGCCCCTCGGCATGGGGGTTTGTGCAACCAAAGATTGTTGCTGCGGAAAAGGCTGAGTGAGCACAGCGGGTTGTGAATTTCCCTTGAAAAGTTTGGCCACTTCATCACGATGTGGGAAGTCTCGAGTGTAGTGATCGTCACCACAAATGAGACATGGGAATTTCGGTTTTTGTTGTGGTTGTTTTCCGGCAGTAGGGGTTTGCGGTTGGGTCTTGGGTTGCTCGTTGTTGTTGTTGTTATTATTTGGTTTATTTCTCACTTTCTTATTGCCCCCAAGTTGTTGTGAAGGGGTTTATTGGACCGTGTTCACATCAGAGACCTGAGTTTGAGGTGGGGTAGAAGAGGGTGCAGTCGAACTAGGAGCGGCTGTGGAAGCGGGTCATTGTATTGTTCCAGTGGACTGAGTAGTAGATTGAGTTTTGACGGAGCCAATAACTCCATCTACATGCGAAGCAGTTGATGGTTTGGATGGATCGTTAGTGGCACGGGTGGCATTCGGTATCAACTCAAATAGAGTACCAGATTGTGAATAGACTAAGTCTAAGTATTGAGCCCGAGCAATGGCTTCTTCCTCAGTGACTACGCCACCCATGGAAACATCACGAGCAATCTGGGGTAATAGTGATTTCATGAACCATTCCGCTAACAATTAGTCAGGAATGACCTCTTTGATTAGCCTTCGTCGTCGTCTCCATTCATGGATATGATCAGAGATATGTATGGAAGTTTTCTGGCGAAGAGAGGTTAATAGTTTGGTACCCATCTCGTATCGAATGGGTAGTTGAAAGTGTGTGAGGAAGGACATGGAAATGGAGTTGAAGTCATGAAAGGATGCACGTGGTAATTCAATGTACCATTTTGCTGTGGAACCTGTGAGCGTTCGTTGGAAAAGGTGCGAACGGATCGAATCGTCCATGAGGGAGTTGGATGAAAACCACAAATGGAAGGTCATCACGTGATTGTTTGGGTCTTCTCCATGATTTTTGTCGAATTTTGGGATATCAGAAGGAAGTTTAGCTGGGATAGATGGCCAAACCAAAGAATGATAAATGGTATCATTCGTTAACCGAGACAAGTCTGGGAGGTCCAGGGTGGCTAGAAAAGGTAGTTGTCGGTTAACCTATGGGTAATTCTGGTGTGGCAAAGGGACACCAGTGGGGCCCAATACTGGGTTATGTGGATAATTATAACTTGTGGGCCCTCTCATGTGAGGTTGGTTTTGACCAAGGTACATAGGATTTGAGATGTTTNGGGAAATGTAATCGACAGCAGATGATAGGGAATCTAACCAAGAGGGCACCGAATAAGTATCGGGTGCCAATGAATGTGAATTTTTTGATGAGGGAGAGGCAGATTGAATAGCTACGTATGCGGCCTTGGCTGGGCTCAGTGGCATTGTGTCACTGAGCACATCGAATTCCAAAGGACTAGGCACAATCCAGGGGTCAGATGATTCCAAGGATTGATAAGGCAGAGTCGAGATCATATTGACGACGGCAATATGATGTGAAGTAGGTGGAAGTGGTGTAGGGAAGGTACCCATGAGGCTATAATATTTCAGTAAGCCAACACCAACTCTTTCATACGTAATTGGGTGGTCTCCCAGAAAAGGAATGTTGTTGGTAGCAGGGATGCGAGCGTCGGGTGTGCAGAAATCAAGCTGATCGATGGTAACAATTTTGCCTTGATGGGGGAATTGTACACATCGAAACATCGATGAAGCGACGGTGGTCATCGCGTAGAACCAACTTCTTCCAAGTAGTAGGTTGTAATCGAGGGGGGCATCGACCACCTCGACGTCAACAGTGACAGTTTTTCCGCCCAACTGAACGGCTAGGGATTGTAATAATCCGTGAGGATGAAAACCTCGTCCATCAAAGGTGCGTAACATGGTAGCGGATTTGTTAAGGGTGGGTGATTTCAAGCCTTTCCAATAGGCTAGGGACATGACACGGGTGGAGGCTCCCTCATCCAGGATAGTCCGGTGGATTTGTTGATTGTGAACAACCACATCGATTTGGAATGCTAGTTGGTGGGAGAGTCGTAGTTGATGATCATCCAGATTAAACGTGAGGTAGTTTGATAACTCAGGATCGAAAGCACCAATAGCGGCTAAGAGTGTTCTACGTTGGCTGGGATAGTGTTGTAGAACTTCCAAGGCGGACATGGCACACGGGGCTTGGGCCAAATCTTCGACCATATTGTAGTTTTGGGTAGCCCGTGAATTAGGATTGAATGTAGATTTCCAAATGGTGCTCTTAGGAGGGCGTAGGATAGAGTCAAAAGATGGTTTCTCAATCTGGAGTGGCCCGGATGGAGGGCTAACAGATGGAGGATTGGTGGAGGATGGTAACGGGTCTGACGCAGAACCGTTAGCGATCTTCGGCTTATCAGGTTTAACTGGCATGTCATATGTCGCAGAGTGAGTTGTTAGATTAACTTTGTTAAACATGTAAATGTGGGCACTTTTCAAGGCCTCATCATGGGTTTGGTTGGCACTGCCCCCCGGCATGGGGGTTTGTGCAACCAAAGATTGTTGCTGCGGAAAAGGCTGAGTGAGCACAGTGGGTTGTGAATTTCCCTTGAAAAGTTTGGCCACTTCATCGCGATGTAGGCAGTCTCGAGTGTAGTGATCGTCACCACAAATGAGACATGGGAATTTCGGTTTTTGTTGTGGTTGTTTTCCGGCAGTAGGGTTTTGTGGTTGGGTCTTGGGTTGCTCGTTGTTGTTGTTATTATTTGGTTTATTTCTCACTTTCTTCTTGCCCCCAAGTTGTTGTGAAGGGGTTTATTGGACTGTGTTCACATCAGAGACGGGATTTTGAGGTGGGGTAGAAGAGGGTGCAGTCGAACTAGGAGCGGCTGTGGAAGCGGGTCGCTGTATTGTTCCAGTGGACTGAGTAGTAGATTGATTTTTGATGGAGCCAATAACTCCATCCGCATGCGAAGTAGTCGATGGTTTGGATGGATTGTTAGTGGCACGGGTAGCGTTCGATATCAACTCATATAGAGTACCAGATTGTGAATAGACTAAGTCTAAGTACTGAGCCCGAGCAATGGCTTCTTCCTCAGTGACTACGCCACCCATGGAAACATCACGAAAAATCTGGGGTAATAGTGATTTCATGAACCATTCCGCTAACAATTGGTCAGGAATGACCTCTTTGATTAGCCTTCGTCGTCGTCTCCATTCATGGATATGATCGGAGATATGTATGGAAGTTGTCTGGCGAAGAGAGGTTAATAGTTCGGTACCCATCTCGTATCGAATGGGTAGTTGAAAGTGTGTGAGGAAGGACATGGCAATGGAGTTGAAGTCGTGAAAGGATGCACGTGGTAATTCAATGTACCATTTTGCTGCGGAACCTGTGAGCGTTCGTTGGAAAAGGCGCAAACGGATCGAATCATCCATGAGGGAGTTGGATGAACACCACAAATGGAAGGTCATCACGTGATTGTTTGGGTCTTCTCCAGGATTTTCGTCGAATTTTGGGATATCAGAAGGAAGTTTAGCTGGGATAGCTGGCCAAACCGGAGAATGATAAATGGGATCATTCGTTAACCGAGACAAGTCTGGGAGGTCCAGGGTGGCTAGAAAAGGTAGTTGTTGATTAACCTATGGGTAATGTTGGTGTGGCAAAGGGACACCAGTGGGGCCCAATACTAGGTTATGTGGATAATTATAACTTGTGGGCCCTCTCATGTGAGGTTGGTTTTGACCAAGGTACATAGGATTTGAGATGTTTTGAGAAGTATTTGTGAGCAGAGGATAACCGGATGGGTTTTTTGGATTATAGGGTGGGTTTGGCATTTGTCCATAAGGGGGTGGTTGTGGAGTCTGAACATTTTGTCCCATGGAAGCATGTGAATTTCCTTGAAAAGGGACGCTCCACGGGTTGGGTGTGGCAGACACATTTTTTCCTTATGGTTGATGGTGTACTCTGGATTGAGGCTTCCCCCCAGCATGAGGATGCCCCCCGAATGGAATTTTTCCTCCAATGGGAGGATGCCCCCCAGCATTAGGGTTCCCTCCGAATGGAATTTTTCCTTCGGAGGGAGGATGCCCCCCATTTTGAGGTAGAGTTCCCAGGATTTGAAAGCCACATGTCAATGACGGACTGGTGCCACCGATCGGGTTAGGACCACCAAGACCAGTCCCTCCGGGTTGTTGGATAGGTATGGAACTTCCTGGTACAATTTGGGTAGTGGTTTGGGCAGTGGTGGTAGCGGAAGCATTCAGTGCCCTAAATCCAAAAGGGAGTGTAGGTCTTTGTGTTACAGGTGTGCCAATCAGGGCTTGATTAACTACCGCATTACCGACATGGATAGTCGGAATGTGCGGGGCCATTGTCGAATGGGCTATCTAGAGGGGAATTGTAGGCCTTGGGCCAACAGATGGTATGTTCGGACCAACGGTTGGTGTGGCTATAAAAGTGGTAGTACCGGTGAAGTGATTTGGGGGTACAGTATAGGAAAAATATGCGTCAGCACCTTCTCCTGTCCCATAAAGATCTTGCACCAAGTGTGGTGGGCTCCGAAGAACGTCCACAGTCCAAAAAGGGTCACTGGCTAAAGGGTTTTGAGAAGACCTGGCCGGAATGTCAAAAGGATTGATGACCACAAATTCTCCAGTGGAATTCAGGTGGAGGATCTATCGTTCGTATCCCTCCGGAATGAGATAAGCTTCCTAAGATTCTAAGACAATTCGGAAATTCTCCAGAGGGATGGGAACTTCTTCCTGGGAATTTGTAGCATTATGAACCTCGCTATGTTGAGGAGATTCCTCCGTAGAACGAGGGGGTAAAGGGGTGTTTCCTTCCATATTCTCTGGAGGAAGTCTGTGTAGCCTCTGTGAGCGGCGTGGAGGGTCGATGTTGGCAGAGAAGAGTCGGCGAAAGAAATATATGGCCAACTAACGAAAAGAAACAACACACGCTAAAAAATCTAAGAACCACAACCAAGCAAACAGGACCTTCTTTTGATGACCGTACTAGTTGGTGATGAAATCCAATGTCACGTGATCAAGTCCAAAAGGGGCGGGGATAGGGTGGAACAGTTACAATGGTGNTGGATTCTAAACATTTTGTCCCATGGAAGCATGTGAATTTCCTTGAAAATGGACGCTCCACGGGTTGGGTGTGGCAGACACATTTTTTCCTTGTGATTGATGGTGTACTCTGGATTGAGGCTTCCCCCTAGCATGAGGGTGCCCCCCGAATGGAATTTGTCCTCCAATGGGAGGATGCCCCCCAGCATTAGGGTTCCCTCCGAATGGAATTTTTCCTTCGGAGGGAGGATGCCCCCCATTTTGAGGTAGAGTTCCCAAGATTTGAAAGCCACATGTCAATGACAGACCGGTGCCACCGATCGGGTTAGGACCACCAAGACCAGTCCCTCTGGGTTGTTGGATAGGTATGGAACTTCCTGGTACAATTTGGGTAGTGGTTTGGGCAGTGGTGGTAGAGGAAGCATTCAGTGCCCTAAATCCAAAAGGGAGTGTAGGTCTTTGTGTTACAGGTGTGCCAATCAGGGCTTGATTAACTACCGCATTACCAGCATGGATAGTCGGAATGTGCGGGGCCATTGTCGAATGGGCTATATAGAGGGGAATTGTAGGCCTTGGGCCAACGGATGGTATGTTTGGAACAACGGTTGGTGTGGCTATAAAAGTGGTAGTACCGGTGAAGTGATTTGGGGGTACAGTATAGGAAAAAGATGCGTCAGCACCTTCTCCTGTCCCATAAAGATCTTGCACCAAGCGTGGTGGGCTCCAAACAACGTCCACAGTCCAAAAAGGGTCACTGGCTAAAGGGTTTTGAGAAGACCCGGCCGGAATGTCAAAAGGATTGATGACCACAAATTCTCCAGTGGAATTCAGGTGGAGGATCTATCGTTCGTATCCCTCCGGAATGAGATAAGCTTCCAGAGATTCTGAGACAATTCGGAAATTCTCCAGAGGGATGGGAACTTCTTCCTAGGAAGTTGTAGCATTATGAACCTTGCTCTGCTGAGGAGATTCCTCCGTAGAACGAGGGGGTAAAGGGGTGTTTCCTTCCATATTCTCTGAAGGAAGTCCCTGTAGCCTCTGTGAGTGGCGTGGAGGGTCGATGTTGGCAGAGAAGATTCGGCGAAAGAAATCTATGGCCAACTAACGAAAAGAAACAGCACACGCTAAAAAATCTAAGAATCACAACCAAGAAAACATGACCTTCTTTTGATGACCATACTAGTTGGTGATGAAATCCAATGTCGCATGATCAAGTCCAGAAGGGGCAGGGATAGGGTGGAACAGTTACAATGGTGACCTGCTTAACAGACTTACTCCTTGGTGCAAGCTTCCACGCAGTATTTGTGGATTTACCCTCCAAGGAGCCCGAGTGAGTTTGACCAATGTCTGCTCCAGGTATAGTGAGACTTCCCGTCACCGTCACCTTGTGTAAGACCCTAAATATTATGGCCACTAAGGTTACCAATTCGCAGTCAGCCCCTGGGCGAGAATAGTCGACAGTCCGATACGAACGTATGGGCAGGGTGTCAAGCCCGAAATCAGCTAAAAGGCTTCCACGCAGTAATTGTGGATTTACCTCAAAGTGACCCCCATAATACGATCCGACCACCACAATCAATTAAACCACAGAGGGTTAGTCCCTGTAGCTTACCCGAATGCGACCTCGTGCGTAACCCCTGTGTGAGAGGGGGATCCTAGGCAGACTTATACGATAACTAGATTTGACTCTCCCTAACTCAGGATGCTACTGTTTGTTTTAGAAACTTTGGAGATTTATGCTCATAGCCCTAATCCAAAGTACTAAGCCTAGTCTATTGTTGGTGGAGAATCCTAGAAAAGAAAAAGTTCTAGATAATTTTTAATTAGCGTTGATTTTTATGGATGTTCTTTACGCAAAAGGGGTGCATGGAAGTGAAACAAATGGAATTATGACTCAGACCGAAAGAGTGCATCAAATATGATAAGCAGTCATTTCCTTTCGATGAACATCTGGCTAAGGGAGAGAGAGAGTTCTTTTCACTAACAAGCACAAATACAGAGTGTCCTCAAACGATTCTTTTCTCAATCAAATCCTGATGTAATGCAAAAAAATTTAAGATACCTTCTGATATGCACAATCAATCATGCAGATGATTTTTTTTTTTATATATATATATTGTTTGCGTATGAGTGATGATCAATACAACACAATGCTTGTCTTGCTAATTATTTTCTTGGTATGAATGAAAACAAATCTAGCACAAGCAAAAGTCACACAAACAATACACCCTTTCGTAGCAATCCAAACGAGAAAGAGAAAGAAAAGAAACAATCAAAGAGAAAAACAAACTTCACACCCAAAAGCAAAAGTTGAAGAACACTGACCTTGACCGAAATCAAGACAAAGAGGTCTGTAGGCCTTTGATGACCTTCACCAGGGTTTTTACTCAGTTGACGAGGAGAGAAGAACAATGCATGGGTTTCAAACTTCACTCAATAGGAAAAACTCAATGAAAATGGTGAAGAAGGCTACAAGATCCAATTAACAAGGTGTTTATTCTTCAAAAAGATAGATGTCAAGGCTGAAAGGGAAGAAAAATTGACTCACTAGATCACTCAGCAAAAGAGACACAGAGGCAAACCCTGAAAAAAGCAGTTCTGGAGGGTTTTTTGGCCAAAAAGAGGCCGACACTCTATTTCCAAAGGAAAGGAGCATTGTATCACTCTGTGAAGAGGTATGGGGGAGCGATGGCACTCTGTTAACACTAGGACAGGGGCGCCAGGGTCTAAAAGCCCCAGAAATGTCAAAAAATTCCAAAAATTAGGATTCAAACTTGACAAGTATGCTGAGTGTATGAGGTAAGGAGCCAATCAGCTCATGAAACTAATCAAAGAGGAGTGAATCAGGTCTGAAACAATCAAGGTATAGAACAAGGTCAATGAGGAGAAAAATCCAAACAAGAGGTTTTGATTTGAGGCTATCTCCCCAGCAGAGTCGCCAGTTTCTGTTGTAGGAAAATCTCCCTGCGGACAGGTAGATCACCTCTAGAGCTTGAACTTAACTCTAGACAGAAAAATGCTTAACATGGACACTGACTTCCTTTCAAATCTATCTAAACTAAAACATGAGAAGGAAGGATGACAGAAGTACCTTTTTATCGACGTTTGTCCCTACATGCTCTGAGTTGCGCTCCAATCCTTTGCTCCTCGCTGGATCCTGTGGAAAAAACAAGATATGACTGCTTCCTACTCTATTGATATTAGCTTGACAACAGATCTATCAACTAATGATAAGTTCATGTGACATCAGACACAAACTAGAAAGAAACAGGCCAAGCGTGTCATATTAATGAGAATAACGACAGCAGTACTTACAATCGTAGATACGAATGTGATAGCTTCGTCAAGTCCTCTTTGTCTAACCCTTGTCTGAAAGCTCCACAACCTGGATAACAGGAGCTTCACTGGTCACTCTTCTTTGGTTGACTGTGAGTCTCCTCTAAGATCATAAGTTTCATATCTTCAATTCTTCCCTCCTTTCCACCATCATAGAGCCTGTTTATATAAGTTAAGAGGAGCTTAACCTCTTGAGTTATCTTTAGAACAAGTTGGGAACCTTCTCCTTATATCAGGGATCTCTTGATGAAACCAATAATTCGAGCACAACTACCTCCTAATCTCGAAAGATCCTCCCCTTATTCTCCTCAACGGGCCAACTACTGCCTCAGATTAGGTAGCACTCCCTTAGAAGGGGCATCAGAGCGCTGAAGCGCTCCTTAATAAGATTTAGGGAAGCGCCAGTGCTCTCAAGATGAGCAATGCTCCTTCAAAGGGGGTTGGGGAGCGTTATAACGCTCCCTGAAGCCTTATAGGGGAGCTCCAACGCTTCTGGATCTACAGTAGGGGAGCACTCCCCCTCAAAACCTTTGTTTCAGGGCTCTTTTCAAGTGTCAAGAGTTATTTGACTTCAGTAAACCAGTTCTCCTCCTTCAAATCAGTCATGTGAGATGTTATAAGTGCCTCCTTAGTGTCGTCGTCATGACAATATGTCTGAAC
>JZKD02S2053995.1:10613-21314 GCA_000966675.3 Picea glauca | reverse complement strand
CAATTAACATATATACACTTAAACGTTCCTTAATACCCACTTTTATAATTTATATATATTTATTCTCTATTGTGAAATCATATTATCTATAATGTCCCCCACCTCTTGATGAAGAGGTCTGGAGAGACTCAATAGTCTAGCTATCCTCACTAGACTATAGTCTCATGCATCTTGGGGACAAAGTCAACCAGAAGTCACTTCCTAAGAACAATGTTATATTATTGAGTTGACTTTGTGTGAAAAAGGGTAACGCAACGAAAGAACATAAAAGGTGGAGTTAATATAGGAGTTAACCCTAGGGGTTAACTAACTCAACATAAGAATAGATTGGAGGTGTAAAAGAAAGAAAGGGCACACTTCTAAGGCATTCTGGATTATTATCGTATTTTGCATTTGGGCTCTTGAGCATGAGAAATTTTGAGGGTTTGGGGACTAAAACCCTAGAGATCAACTCAGTGGTGAAATATACCACCTTTATCGATCCAAGCTTGGTCCTAGAGGTGAACCAATCCTCCCACACCATTCTACAATGTTACAAGGGTCAGATCTATTGGTAGAGATAGGCTAGTGCACAACCTAGGGGGTTTCCAGTAGGAGGGCGCACCACCTTGTGAAGATCAGTTCGATCTCAAGTAAGGAGGAATATTTTTGGCAAAGGAACATTTCAGTTTTGTTCGTATGGTCCAGGGCCTCATTTCTAATCTATTCAAGAGGAGGATTTCCCAGCAGATTATTTCCTGGAGCTTGGAACAACTTGGAGGAGAGAGGGGTGCACTACAGAAGGAGGTTTTCATCATTTGGTGGCCCATATATTTATAGGTCATATTGAGACTTCACCAACTGGATTTTCTTGGCACGATCTATCGTTTTGATGATTTGTGTAGCAGTTGGAGGCTTCTAAAGGTGAGGCGGAAATATTGGAGATTTAGTCAACTAGGGGGGCACAAACTATTGAGGGTTTGCTCATTAGGAGAGACATAACTTCACCCTTCAGTATGAAAATTTTCCAGGGGGATTCTAGTAGCTCGACCTACATTCCAGGAAATATTGGAGTGATTTGGAGAACGGGAAGAGGAGGTCCAAAACTTAGGGGGTCTGCAACTACCATGACAATGCACAACTCAGCCAGTTGGAGGGTTTTGGAACTATATTGGATCAGGGTCCCACATCATCATTCTTCTCTTGCAAATATTATCCTTTGGAGGATTGGACCTTCTCTTTAGAGGGCCTTTGAACAAATATTATCATTGTATTTTATATTATTGTAGTAGTTGGCATCCCATTTTGGATATTATTGGGGTTTTCTTCTAGATCTGCAAATCTCTTGTTACAAGGATCTATCTACTATCTAAGTAAAGGTTAGATATGACATTATTATCTCTATGTTGGTGTTCCTTATTGTATCTTGTCTTGTTTATGGTATATACTTTAGATCTTTTGTTTCATTTATTAATCATCATCATATAAACCCTAATGCGCAACTTCGTGAGAAAACCTGTAAACACATAAGCAAGCACAAACAAACAGTGAGCAGTTAGTGTTCCAAGCAAAACAAATGGCTTGGGAACATTACAGTGGTATCAGAGCATTGATCTTCCCATTCGGTGGGGATTAATGAATGAAAAATTTTAGTGGTATATACATGGGAATATGTAGGAAGCAGACAGGTGAAACAAAGGCAAAGATGGAGGGTTTAGGTGAGGACAATGAGCCACATATTCTAGCAGGTTTTGCAAAGGAGTTACAACACTCCATAAATCAGACAGAAAGTGCACTTGTGCACCATCTACATGAGAACTAGGAAGCCATGCACAGGTGACAGTTTGAAATGAGGGAGACTCTGGAAAGAGTGAATGCCAGCTAGGAGAAGATTTCAAAACTCCTATTATAGATTACCCATGCAAGAAAGGGACCAAAAGTGTATGCAAAGTGGGAAGCCAGTGGGTCTTATGGGGAAACTAGACCTCACCAGGAGCATAGCCTTCACTCTAACATTGAGGGACAGATTTTTGGAGGTGGATCACCTCAGGAGCCAACACATAGTAGGGCCACCCCTAGACCCTACCTACCCATAGTCTTGGATAACCAACCACAACATAACTATGAGGATGAAATTGAGGACAAATTTGAGAAGTACACCAAGGAATATCATACATTGAGTGTAGGGTTCCATAGGCAAGTCATGTTGGATCAGTATTGTGGAATCAAGTTCAGGGGTAATCCTAAACAATATCAAATACCTAACTATAAATTGGAGCACAGGGAAATCAATATGGAAATTCCCTACTTTGATAGATCTTCCAAGGTGATTGCGCAAGAATGGGTGAAAAAACTTGATATCTACCTACAAATAAACCCCATGAGAGAGATGGATGCCATCAAGTTTTCCACCATGTACTTGGAGGTAAAGGATCATGATTGGTGGGACCATGGGTTAACTACACTGGGACACAATTAGATCACATCTTATATAGATTTTACACATAGGCTCATTGACATGTTTGACCAGGGGGATCTAGAGCTACCTTTTAGGGAACTCACCTAGCTTAGAAAGAAATGATCACCAGAGGTATACATTTAAGAGTTTCAGAGGATATAAGTTATGGTACAGGATGTGTCTCAAGCGATACTTATGATTATCTTCATAGAATATTTGATGGAGCCTTTGAGGGGTTGGGTCAAGGCTTTTAAGCCTGCCAACTTGCATGATGCAATATGGAAGACTAGGGACTTGGGACCAGCAAGAAAGAAGAGATTTACCCCTAGATATCCTCTAAAATAAGGGGGTAGAGACCAAATACCTCCTATGAACCAAGGAGGGAGAGACCAAAGGTGGTTTGACTGGGGAAGAGGTGGAATGGATGAGCCCAATCGGAGGGAATTGAGAAGGAAGCAATTGTGCTTCACCTACAAAGAGCCTTGGGATCCAACACACAAATGAATGGGCAAGGGAAAGGATCACTACATTGAGGTGATCTCATATGATCAGGAGGAGGAATATTTTTTCCATCTACAGAACATAGAGGAAGATCCCACAGGATATACAGAAGAGGAGGATGCAAGTCACGACCTTTCAATAGATGAGAAGGTGACACTAGAATCCATCAGCGGAGTACATAAATTCAAGACTTTCAAGATAAGAGGGTTGTTACAAGGGAAGAACGTATCATTTCTCATTGATGGGGGTGCTTCACACAACATCATTGATTCATACCTGCTATAGAGGAGACACACCTACAATTGAGTTTGAGGGATTTCATGTGGAGGTAGCAGGGGGGCGCACCATGCCTTGTGACAAATACATTTAGGGAATGAAAGTTACACTGGGTAGGCATGATTTGGCACATTATTTCTATGTTATGGACCTTCCATAAACAAACATCATCCTTGGAGTACAATGTATTAGTACATTGGGTCCAATCACTACACATTACAATACCATGGAAATGTCTTTCACAAAGGAAAATGGGAAAAAGGTGGTTCTCAGGGGCATGACAGGAAACACACCGAGAGCAGTGAAAACAAAGTGCATGGAGGCCATATTTAGGAGGGAATAAATTGCATATGAAACATATTGTAGAGTATCGGTTAGGGTGGATAATAAAGGGGAAACTCACTACTCGCCAAAGATCCAAAGAATCATTGATAGGCACAACAAGCTTGTTGATCCCATACCACCAGGAGCACCACCAGATAGGGAGTTTGAGCACATCATACAGTTAGAGGAGGGTGAGAAACCTGTCATCACTACTCCCTATAGACACCCCAACAAGTATAAATACGATATTGAGAATGCCACTAAAAAACTACTAGACATGGGCCACATTAGGCCAAGTTCCAGTCCCTTTACATCTTCAGTGATATTGGTGAAAAAGAAGGATGGGACCATGCGCATGTGTATTGAATACATGGATTTAAATAAGAAGACAATAAAGAATAGATACCCCATCTTGAGGATTTATTAGCTATTGGATGAGCTCCATGGGGTTGTATACTTCATAAAGATTGACTTGCGCTCTGGCTATCATCATATAAAGATGAGGGAGAAAGATGTCTCCAAGACTACTTTTCGATGTCACTATGGACACTATGAGTTTTTGGTTATGCCTTTTGGGTTGACTAATGCATTAGCCACCTTCCAATATTGCATAAATAATGTTTTCAACAATCAATTGATAAATTTCCTCTTGGTATTCTTTGATGACTTGTTGATCTATAGAAAAACCTGAGAGGAGCACCTTCAACATGTAGAGCATATTTTGGCTATTATGGAAGAACAATCCTTATATGCTAAGGAATCCAAATGTGATTTTGGGATGACAGAGGTCCTTTATTTAGGGCACATCATTGGAGTAAATGGGTATAGGTACACCAAGAGAAGATACAAGCTATACTTGATTGGCCCACACCTAAGACACTCACATAATTGAAAGGATTTTTGGGCATCTGTTGCTATTACAGGAGGTTTGTCAAGGGATTCTATCAACTTTTCTCACCTTTGACTGACTTGACCAAGAAAAGGGCATTCAAGTGGAGTCCAGAATCACAATTGACTTTTGAAAAAATAAAGAAGGTGCTGAGTACGTGTCCAATATTGTCCCTACCATATTTTGCACAACCTTTCACAGTAGAGTGTGATGCCTCAGGGGAAGGCATTGGAGCAATGCTTATGTAGAATAGGCACCCTATTGTTTATGAAAGACGAAAATTGAGAGGTATTGAGCTCCTATACACCATTTATGACAAATAAATGCTAGTCATCATGCATGCATTAGCTAAGATCAGGCAAGATTTGGTTGGGAAAAAGTTTGTCATGAGGACAGATCACAACAGCCTCAAGTACTTCCTAGATCAGAAGGAATTAAATGAGAGGCAACATAAGTGGGTGAGAAAAATCCAGTCCTATGACTTTGACATTGAATTTGTCAAAGGGAAGAATAATGCAGTGGAATATGCCTTATCCATAAGACCATCAGTTTATGCCATGACCGAAATCTTAGTGGACTGGAAGGCCCACCTTTTGTTGGAATACTCAAAAAACCAATTTTCATGAAAATTGATGGATGGACAGGTACAATATGAAAACTTTATAATCATGGATGACATCATATACTACAAGGACCGAATTTTTTTGGTCCCCGAGTCAACCTTTAAGGCCAAGGTGCTAGAATCATGACATGATTCACCAGTAGCAGGGCATCAAGGGTTCATCAAGACTTATAGGTAGATATGGGAGAGATTCACTTGGAAGGGATTGAAAGAAGATGTGATGCACCACATCAAGGAGTAAATCTCTTTTTAGGTAAACAAATATGAACTCACTCACCCAATAGGATTACTACTATCACTTCCCATCCTAGAGCACAAATGGGAAAGCATATCTATGGAGTTCATCATAGGGTTTCCCAAGGCTCAGGGAAAATATTGCATTTTTGTGGTAGTAGACAAGTTGACTAAATTTACGCACGTTTTCTCCATTTCCACATACTACAGTGCAACACAGGCTGCAAATCTATTCTTTTGGGAGGTCTTCATATTGCATGGTTTATCCAAAACCATTGTGAGTGACATGGACAACAGGTTTATGAGCACATTTTGGAAAGAACTCTTCAGTTTGGTAGGTATGACCTTAAATCTTAGTACCAACTATCATCCTCAAACAGATGGCCAAACAAAGATAGCCAAAAAATGGGTTGAAGGCTACCTCATAAATTATGTGGCAGGGAAACAAAATGCATGGGTCAAATGGATTCATTTGGGGGAGTATTTCTACAACACCACCCATCATATGTCCATTGGTATGCCACCATTTAGAGCCTTATACATCTATGACCCCCTCTCATTTGTTGAGATTGTCTTTGGAAACAATAGGGCTCCCATGGTTCAGGATTGGATTCAACAGAGTCAGGAAATAAGATACAGGAAAAGAAGCACAATGTGGAGCGCACATTTGAGGTCGATGACTTGGTTTATTTGAGGCTTCAACCATATATGCAGACATCCATTAATATAAGTGGCACAGAGAAAATCCAACCTCGATTTTTCGGTCCATATAGGGTCAACATGAAGGTAGGGGTCGTGGCATATGACCTTGATCTACGACAGGGCAGACAAATACACAATGTATTCCATGTGTCTTGTTTGAAGACAACCATTGACAAACACATCATTCCTATTGAGGAATTTCCACCCTTGGATGAAGAAGGACAGTTGGTTTTGGTACCGGAGGAGATACTAGAAGTATGGGAGAAGAAGTTGAGTAAAATAAGCATCAAAGAATATTTGGTCAAGTAGAAGAACCTACCCATAGAGGATGCCACTTGGGAAGGGGAACAAATGATTCAAGAGATAGGTCCATAATTGCTTGTGGGCAAGAAATTTCTAGTAGGGGAGACTGTAATGTCCCCCACCTCTTGATGAAGAGGTTTGGAGAGACTTAATAGTCTATATATCCCCACTAGACTATAGTCTCATGCATCTTGGGGAAAAATTCAACCAAAAGTCACTTCCTAAGCACAACATTATATTATCGAGTTGACTTTGTGTGAAAAAGGGTAACTCAATGAAAGAATAGAAAAGGTGGATTTAAGCTAGGAGTTAACCCTAGGGATTAACTAACTCAACATAAGAATAGAGTGGAAGTATAAAAGAAAGGAAGTGCACACTTCTAAGGAATTATGGATTATTACCATATTTTTCATTTGGGCTCTTGAGCATAAGCAATTTTGAGGGTTTTTTGACTAAAACCATAGAGATCAACTCAATGGTGAAAGATCCCACCTTTCTTGATCCAATCTTGGTTCCGAAGGTGCAACAATCCTCCCACACCATTCTACAATGTTACAAGGGTCAGATCTATTGGTAGAGGTAGGCTATTGCACATCCTAGGGGGTTTCCAGCAGGAGGGCGCACCACCTTGTGAACATCAGTTCGATCTCAAGTAAGGAGGAAGATTTTTGGAAAAGGAACATCTAGGTTTTCTTTGTATGGTCCAGGGCCTCATTTCTAGTCTATTCAGGAGGAGGTTTTCCCAGCAGATTATTTCCTGGAACTTAGCACGACTTGGAGGAGAGAGGGACGCATTGTTGAAGGAGGCTTTCATCATTTGGTGGCCTAGATCTTTATAGATCATCTTGAGACTTCACCAGCTAGATTATCTTTGCCCTATCTATCATTTTGATGATTTTTTTAGTAGTTGGAGTCTTCTAAAGGCCGGGCCGAAATATTGGAGATTTAGTCAACCAGGGGGGTGCAAACCAATTGAGGGTTTTCTCATTAGGAGAGCCATAACTTCACCCTTTAGTATGAAACTTTGCCAGGGGGGTTCTAGTAGCCTGATCTACACTCTGAGAGAGTTTGGAGTGATTTGGAGCACATGAAGAGGAGGTCCAAAACTTAGGGGGTCTGCAGCTACAAGGATAGTGCACAACTCAACCAGTTGGACGGTTTTGGCACTATGTTGGATCAGGGTCCGACATCATCAGTATTCTCTTGCATCTATTGGCCTTTGGAGGCTTGGATATTATCTTAAAAGGGCCTTTGAAAGGCTATTATCATTGTATTGGCTATTATTGTAGCATGTGGCATCCCATTTTGTATATTATTGGGGTTTTCTTCGAGATCTGCAGATCTCTTGTTACAAGGATCTATCTACTATCTAAATAAAGGTCATATCTGATATTGTTGGATCTATGTTGGTATTCCTTATTGTATATTGTCTTGTTTATGGTATATGCTTCAGATATATTGTTTCATTGCATAATCATCATCATATAAACCCTAATGTGCAACTCCGTGAGTAAATATGTAAACACATAAGAAAACAAAAACAAATAGTGAGAAGTTAGTGTTCCAAGCAAAAAAATTGTTTTGGGAACATTACATTATCTCAATTAATTTCACTATCATAGACCTCTTATTAATATAAATGTGAAAATGTAGACTTAAATGGTTTCTTCAAAATTATTGGAGAACCAAAAGTGTTTTGCTTATAAACATGAGTTCACACTACATGGTTGTAGAGTGACTTAAAAATAAATAAATTGTAGTAGGTTTTTCTTATATGTGTTGTAATTATGTGAAATGGAAGTAATGATACGACGATTGTTGGCCAAAGGGTGGTATGAGCATAAGACAATACAATTATCAACTAAAGAGCGATATGAACATAAGACAAAATAATTTTTATGATACTTTTACTCCTCTTAACAAAAGAATGGTATGAGTGTCTTAACAAAGGTGACACTTAAAGAAAATTGTGATTTTGAAAATTTCATTGAAAACAGGTTAAAAATCATATACTACATGTACTTTTAATATTTACCGAAGGCAAGTAGTGTCCTGGCTTCATGTATTGGTTAAGGTAGGCAGTTTCTAAGAAGTATATCACTATTTAATGGACCAATAGGAAAACAAAGAAATGTTAATGGTATTATGAGCACTCTTGTCAATCATACTTGTATATGTCTATTGAAACTGATAGTTGTTATAGTAGGAGAAGAAAATCAATGGCGTTGTCAGTGAAATTTAATTTTCCTAAAATAAAATAAAGTTTGTAGCATTTAAAAAAATATGAGTAAGAAGTATCTTGTCCATATCTTCCCTAACATGCACATTATATAGTAAAGGTGTCAACAATTGTAATGTTGGGTTACATGTATTACAAACTTCATTAAATCATTAAATGGTACATAAGGACATATTCTAGCTTGACATAGCAATGTACTACAAATCGACCACCCTTAAATCAAGGATCTCCCTGGCACGGTAATATCAAGGATGAGCCTCTTAAATATCATTGAATAATATTGAATTTAACATACCCTTATCAATGCATGAAGATTGGTGGTTTAATGAGGCTATAAATCATCTCACAAAGGCTATTGAATGCAATCCCATGTCATCAATGATATATGCTATTAGAGCTAGTGTGTTTGTGAATATGAAGGAACCTAATGTTTCCATTCGAGAAGATAATGCTTCTATCAAGATAACCCAAACTCTGCAAAATGTTACAAATGATAAGGCATAACAAGAGTTATGCTTTGTCACTAGGAAAAGGATGCCAAGGACCTGTGCCTCTCTTCAAGGTTTGATTACGATGATGAAATATTAGTTGTACTAAAGAAGGTTGTTTCACAAAAATGAATAATCGATTTAGATATTAGATGTTTTTCACTTTGTGGGGCATCCCTTAAGCTGCTACCAAGCTTGGTAGAGAAATCTCTTCGTAGCTATGGACTCCATGCATAGAGAGAGGAAGATTGTTGGCATAATATTGTGGTTTTATAGGCCTTGGATTTCTTGAATACCCTCCTCTACAAACCACTAGATACTCACTTAATATAAGGCATAACTCTTTTATAACTTTCCCAATTATTTTCCCTACGCAAGCGCTCATATTTCCTATGACGATCTTCAATTTTATGCACATTTAGAATAGGAGACACAGTTTTCAGAAGCATCAAGGCATCTAATTCAGTTTTCAATGAACAACTTTCAATGTAAGTTTCTTTTAACCCCATTTTTTTTAGTACACTTTTTCTCTTTATTTAGTTTGGATTCTACCAAAAATGTTAATGAGTTATATCCCCAATGTCTACTTATGCTTCACAAATATGATTTTCTTCTAATTATGTCAAACTGGATTTATAGAAGAATTAGTGCATGGTCTGAGGGTTTTTTCTTGGCATGGTTTACACATTGTTTTTTCAAGGAAAAAATGGAAAACTTGATTTGGTTCTGTTCCATTTTCTGATGTTTTATGGATTGAAAGTGCTTAAAGAAACTTACCACGAGGGTGCATAGAGCAGACTTCCTCTGTTTTAGGTGTCAGGTTTCCAGGGCTTACACCAAGCATCATCCCTTTGAAACACATGCCATTTGGGTAGGTCATACTACAAGGATAATAGAGCCTTGATGGGAGGCTTATTTTTTTGTCAACCTTACAAATGAACCAATGCCCTGTGGGTGTTTTCAATTTTCTGATTTAGAGACAACATGATATGAGTTACTTTTGGGACATCTGTTAGATTTGAATTTTGGACAAACATCAGACTACTTCTGACTAATATCAAGAAATATAGTTTGGAAAAGTTTTGTGTTCCTGCTCACAATGTGAATCCCCAACAACTTATGGGTAGTTAGGGATTCTATCTTTCTCTTTTAGTTACCTTGATCATATATGCTTTTACTTCTTTGAGGGATGCCAGTTTTCCACTACCAGAATCTACAGGAACCCTTTAGGCTAAGCTTCTTGATTATTTCCTTCCAACCTCTCTTATTTATCATTATGAGAAACCTGTCATAATCTTTATTTATCAATATGAGAAACCTGCCATAATGTATGGCTTCTAAATTATAATAACTAGATATATATCCATATATAATTACACATGAAGTATATCTAGGTCTAGTTATATATATATATATATATTACATAATTTTTTTTTTCATATATATATAATTTAAGGTTTATCAACATGTATATATAGTTTTGTTTTGATAGGATTTATTTAATATATATTTATAAATAGCTCTATAAAATACTAAATCTATACATAAATTGTAGAACGAATATATATAAGTTCCCATATATATTACTTTGGCCAATTGTTCCCACCAATTCACACGTATATATAATACCTAGTCTAAATTTTGGTATGTTTGAATCTAACTTTCAATTGAATGTTTTTATTTTGT
>JZKD02S2053973.1:0-14165 GCA_000966675.3 Picea glauca | reverse complement strand
AATCTTCTTCCATACTGTTCGAAGACTGAAAATACAATGATTCAAAGGAAAAACCAATTTGGTTGTCAATAAGAACCTGGTCAATAGATTCTACCTCCCTAGCTTGTTCAACATTATCGGAAGGATTCTTCTCTTCTTGCGAAGAGAATTTTTCTTGCAGTTGAGTGATAGGATTTTCAATTAGTTCTTCGTTCGTGCTTGAATATGACTGGATGGAAGGGATGCAAGCATCACATAAGAGACTTAATGCAAATGACATGTCATCGAGATTAAATTTACAGAGGATATGATAGACTCTTTTCAAAAATTCTTCTGAAGATGAATCACCATTGATTAGCGAAGTATGAAATTCTTCACATAATTGATCAAAATCATAAATTTCAAAAGCATCTAGAAACTCATCTACAAATTGAAACCAATAAAAAATGTGACGTGCTAGGAAGGATTCAAACCAATGTTTAATTTGACCTCTAAAAGTAAAAGAGAAAAGTCTGCATAAAACTCTTAAATCTGAGATGTCATGTTTGATGCATTTGCACCAAAACTTGTTAAGGTGGTCTTTAACAGATAAATTGCCTCCACCATCAAAGGTGAGTTTGGACAAGCGAGAGACTGTCTCGTTGGGAACATCGGGTAATGAGAATTTGAAAGAAAGTTCCAACATAATGATTTGGGGAGCCATGGGGGAAATTGAATACATTTAAAAATAAAGGCTCCTACAAGGCCAGCTTGTCAGTCGACCCTCCTTCTAGCGCCATTTGTTGACGGGCGAAATTGACCGCTTGTCAACTGGAGGGGTGGATCTGGTCCGGGGTTGTCTAAATAACCCAAGCCGTTTGGATTAATCCACTCCGACGGGTTTAGTAGCTCCGTTAGCCGATCTAGGTCATAGGAAAGTGAAAGAAAAACTAAACTAAAGAAACTAATGTAAGTGAAAAACAACTACTGCAAACTATATACAAATAAAAAAAACTATATATACAGTTTACTTACTAATATTATACAACAATAATTCTACTTATTAAATGTATAGTTATCAATATAATTAAATCTCCATTATATATACAGTGTTTACAAAATACAAATTTTGATCGAAATCTACAAAATCATATGTGAATTGTCTTATGACAATGAAGCTATTATTTTTGGATTTTTTATAACTTTTATGAAAAAGAAACAACAACTATCAAACTAAGCAATGAAGATAACAATCTGTACTATATATCTATCTAAACTATAGAGAATTCTCGAATTAATTGACTACTAAATTGCAAATAACAAACTGACCTGAAGTAGAGCTTCCTATTTGTCATGTGCACAGTATTCGATTTAGATGTTTGATGGGGGAAACCCACACCAGATTTTCCAACAAGCTTCTCGTAAAGAGGAAGCAACGACGCTCTTGAATACGAATGACAGAACAAACAAGAGATAGAGAAACAACAATTTTATAGTTTACAGATCATCACATTTAGATAAATCCCAGTGCGAAGATTTGTACATAACTGTTCATTTAATAGAGAAGATAAACCTTCTATTCATTAAATTAAAACAAGATAATTGCTATAAGTAATATGATATACATAAAATATGCAAAAAAATTAATTCATAACGCATCAACCTGTAACAAATCTTGATATCTAAAGTAGTCAATAATTTGATTAAAATTAAAATGCACAGAAACTTGAACAGAAGTAAGATAAATTGAAGCTAAAGCCGTACAACAAATCCACTTCTATTCGAGTCTGTATAATCATCAGCCCATAGTCTTTGTTCTCCCAATAGTGATCGATCGATTGTTTACAAAAAATAATAAGTATATAAAGGCCACAAGATGAAACATTCCCTGTGGAAATCATCAAAACTGTTTGCACAAAATATGGGAACAATATCCCAGATTGCTATTCCTATCTAAGACTAACAACCTAATCTCAAAACTGTGTAACAAAGCATGTTCTAAAACTTCCATAATTGATCCAACTCCCATTGAAATTTGTGTGTACATGTAAATGCACAAAAATACATGCTGTTCAGATTGTATTTAATTGTAAAATCAACAGAAATTAGAATTTTATGACTAGCTAACAGAATCTCACGATTATGTAGTTGGTCATTATTTGCAAACAAAATCGTATTAAATTAATCCAATGGTAGCAGAAATGTATGCAATCTATCAAACAAATCCTTTATTACTAATTCAAAGAAAACCAAATTGTTCATGCTAATTCAAACAAACAAAATCGTTTTTGCATCAATTCAATCAAAACAGAACTATACCCGATTTATCAAACAAATCTTTTATACTAATTCAAAGAAAACACAATCGTTTATGCTAATTCAAAACAAACCAAATAATTCTAAAATCAATGTTGAAATAAAATACCTTGGCTGTAGGGATACGATTCGGTTAGGATAATTTCGAGTTAACAATGGCAGTGGCTGCCTCAACATTTTTGAACACGATAGAACCTGTGGTCTTTTGACTTGCTGACAGACGGCTTGATAAATATTTGGATTGATCAAGGGTTCATAGAAGGCTGAGGCACAAGGATGGATGGGTGTAAGGGGTTCTGAGGCCCAGGCATAGAGAGGTAATAAATGTTCCAGCAAATGCACATAGACCCAAAACGCACCTTTCATCCACGGAGAAGATCTGAAATTTGACCTCTAAAGGATGAGCCATATCTCTGTAAAGACCCAATTTCTGAGGAAACTGCCCTTCATGAAGGTAAAGGGGATAATTTATGTTCTGGGTTTTCAAGGGTTTGATCTAATTCAAAACCATTTTCCTAGAATCTCTCACGAAAAAACGTGTCTCTGGGAGGAAATTACAGGGTTAGCCTAAGCACTCTCCTCTGGCACTATCAAACCATAACAGAGTTTGGGCACCATGGGGTTCAATTTGCACTATAGGGGCCATAGGAGAGAGCACACAGTTAGCAGGGTAAATGGTGAGGGGGTTGGACAGGGTAGACACAGGACCAATTTCCGCAAGTTTTCCCAAAACAAGTAGAGGTAGCCCGAGATGCAAGGCAGACGTTAATGCCTATGCGTGCGAGGGTGGTGGAATGAATTGAAACCATGCAAAACATTCATTTTGACATGTACAATTGACGACGCCTTGGTAATTCAAATCATTCACATCACAATCCAAAGCTTTGTACACCAAATATCAAATGGATTATCCACATACTCATCGAAAGCCATAACATACATAACCAAAAGATTTTGACCAAATATCCAATAACTATTTGAAAACCATAGTGCTCATAACCAACAATTGGTACGTATGCTAAATCAAAAATAGTGTTTGTATAATTCAAAGAAACCACTCAATCGACCATTGCACCATGGGTTTAATCAAATACACCAAAAATCATTGCATCATGAATTTATAAATTGAAACCATATCAACAAAAATGCAAAGTGAATAAAGGTTTGGTGTTTTGACACATGTATAACCTTTATTGAGTTAGAGGTGAAATGACCACATGAACAAAAGGATTCATAACAATCCAGAGATGATTTTAATGCCATCGACATGACTTCCAGCTCAAGGTTTTCACGCTTGCAGTTGTGAAAATGAAAACAAGAAGCATATATGCGAAAGAAAAGATGATAGTGTCGTTTTGATTTAAAGAATTGCGACGAGTATTGAGGGTTCAAAACCCTTGTGTAGGCAGCTTGTAAAGAAAAGATAAAATTGCAAAATGGCTGCCAACACTACTCCATTTTGCTATGGAGTTCCTGGGATTGTGTATTATCTCTTGATCCCATTTTTATCACAAAATTCCTTAAAATCACTTGACATAAATTATCCTCCTCTATTTGATCTTACTTCCTTTAACCTCTTATGTTATCCATGATTTTGGTCATCGAGATGATGTATTGATGATGGTGTACTCAGGCTCTTCATAAGAACTTTCTCCTGAGAAAAGTTACTTTCTTCTCTTTCCAAAAATATCATTTTTGAAGGAGGTTTGCAGGCTGCTAGTATATTTGCCTGCGAGAATGCATTATTCTCGCAGGCTACCTTAAGCCAGGGTACGAGAAGTTTGCACTGTGTTAAACTTCTAGGATGCAAACTCTTTCTTAAGCAAGGAAAAAGAGGAGAGGCAAGAATAAGGAGGGAAAAAATAATAATCAAGTCGAGCAAACTAAAACCACTCATGTTGAAGATCGTGATAAGCGCAAACCACGATACCCTTGCCTTATCTGTGGTGATGATCACTACATGAAGGATTGTCCACGACGTGCCGAGGTCACTAAGTTCCTTCAAGGAACCCCAAAACCACCAGCACCGGATGTCTTGTCCCAACCCTTCCCGTCTTAACAACATGCTCAGTTGGTCATCCATGACCAACCATCTTCTTCTACTACATCATATGTTTTGATGTGTATTGGTGATTCTAAGAAGAACAACATTGTGCTCATGACTCGAGCCAAAGACTATTCTCCATCTAAGGAGAAGGTTGACGATTTACCTCCTGCTTTGGTACAACCCTCTCCCGCGACTCCACCTACTAACGGTCCTCTTCATCTCGAACGACCGAGCCTCGACACAGTTCTGCGACCCCCCCCCTAAGGGTGTCGTTCGGAAATCGACTTTCAATCCTCATGCTCGTGCGGCCCAGAACTACAGTATTGTTGAAGATCTGGCCCAGGCACCTTCAGCGATGTCATCCCTTGAAGTCCTTTAGTCTTGTCCTGCACAAAGGAAGGCACCGTTGAAATCTATAGGTGGAATTGACCTGAAAGATACGAATTTAATATTCTTTGACTTGGATGATCACATTCCAAGGTTACCCCCTCAACTTGCGTTCCAGATACAAGTTGTTGTATTTGACAAGAACATCTGTTGAACTGTTATCGACAAGGGTGCCTCGACTTGTGTTATGTCTCTTTCTTGTTGGAAAACCATTGGCTCTCCTCCTTTGAATGAATCCCAAAACACTCTTAAAGCCTTCAATGGCTCGGGTTTTAAGCCTTACGGTGTTCTCCCTTCGTTTCCTATCACGTTAGAAGGTAAAACGGTCCAAGTTGAAGTGGAAGTCTTCGACGCCCCCCTTGATTATAATCTTCTACTTGGACGCAGTTGGATTGATTCCATGCGCCCCGTTGTGTCAACACTTTTCCATGTAGTACGTTTCCCTCATCAAGGAAAGGTTATTACCATTGACCAACTTGCCTTCTTCAATTCTGATACTCATACTGGCAATGTGCCGTTTATTGCTAAAACCCCGCTGGGTTATGAGAATGTCGATGTTGGCCTTTTAAAGGACTCCTCATTAATGGGTACTTTCCCCATTCCTCCACTTGATGTTCCACACCTGTTAGTTGCTTCTATCAACATGATTTCCACCATGCCTCATGAACTTCTTGTGTCTTCCGACCCTTGGATAGTCCCTGACCCCGGAGATCATATTCGTTTCGGCGACGCAATGCCGTTAAGTCCAGTTGAATATGCTTATCAAGCGATTCAATCGACAACCCCTTCTACTCACTTTCTTGAGGAATTGTCTCCCAATCCTTTTCATGTTATTTTTCCCACGGATGAGATGATCATGTCCGTCATGGAGGACACCCCTTGGACGATGGGCATCATCGCTCTGTTTGGGTCCTATAATTATAGGCGAATCGATTCTTCGACTGTTGATTTGGCGTTTTCCCTCGTGATGACGAAGTTTGGCTCGGTTGATCCCATTTCCTCCCTCCATCCATTTCGCCCGATCCTCCATCATTCTGCTACATCCTTCATACACACTACGCCCTCACTCCCTTATCCTGTGGCCCCATTGACTACCTCTCGCCCGCCACCCATCCCTGAATAATCAGACTTAGGATGAACAAAAATAACAATAAAAGCAGTTAGATTAACTGATAATGTTAGTGTAGTTNAATCGTTTTTGCATCAATTCAATCAAAACAGAACTATACCCGATTTATCAAACAAATCTTTTATACTAATTCAAAGAAAACACAATCGTTTATGCTAATTCAAAACAAACCAAATAATTCTAAAATCAATGTTGAAATAAAATACCTTGGCTGTAGGGATACGATTCGGTTAGGATAATTTCGAGTTAACAATGGCAGTGGCTGCCTCAACATTTTTGAACACGATAGAACCTGTGGTCTTTTGACTTGCTGACAGACGGCTTGATAAATATTTGGATTGATCAAGGGTTCATAGAAGGCTGAGGCACAAGGATGGATGGGTGTAAGGGGTTCTGAGGCCCAGGCATAGAGAGGTAATAAATGTTCCAGCAAATGCACATAGACCCAAAACGCACCTTTCATCCACGGAGAAGATCTGAAATTTGACCTCTAAAGGATGAGCCATATCTCTGTAAAGACCCAATTTCTGAGGAAACTGCCCTTCATGAAGGTAAAGGGGATAATTTATGTTCTGGGTTTTCAAGGGTTTGATCTAATTCAAAACCATTTTCCTAGAATCTCTCACGAAAAAACGTGTCTCTGGGAGGAAATTACAGGGTTAGCCTAAGCACTCTCCTCTGGCACTATCAAACCATAACAGAGTTTGGGCACCATGGGGTTCAATTTGCACTATAGGGGCCATAGGAGAGAGCACACAGTTAGCAGGGTAAATGGTGAGGGGGTTGGACAGGGTAGACACAGGACCAATTTCCGCAAGTTTTCCCAAAACAAGTAGAGGTAGCCCGAGATGCAAGGCAGACGTTAATGCCTATGCGTGCGAGGGTGGTGGAATGAATTGAAACCATGCAAAACATTCATTTTGACATGTACAATTGACGACGCCTTGGTAATTCAAATCATTCACATCACAATCCAAAGCTTTGTACACCAAATATCAAATGGATTATCCACATACTCATCGAAAGCCATAACATACATAACCAAAAGATTTTGACCAAATATCCAATAAATATTTGAAAACCATAGTGCTCATAACCAACAATTGGTCCATATGATAAATCAACGATAGTGTTTGTATAATTCAAAGAAACCACTCAATCGACCATTGCATCATGGGTTTAATCAAATACACCAAAAATCATTGCATCATGAATTTATAAATTGAAACCATATCAACAAAAATTCAAAGTGAATAAAGGTTTGGTGTTTTGACACATGTATAACCATTATTGAGTTAGAGGTGAAATGACCACATGAACAAAAGGCTTCATAACAATCCAGCGATGATTTTAATGCCATCGACATGACTTCCAGCTCAAGGTTTTCATGCTTGCATTCGTGAAAATGAAAAAAAGAAGCATATATGCGAAAGCAAAGATGATAGTGTCGTTTTGATTTAAATAATTGCGACGAGTATTGAGGGTTCAAAACCCTTGTGTAGGCAGCTTGTAAAGAAAAAATAAAATTGCAAAATGGCTGCCAACACTACTCCATTTTGCTGTGGAGTTCCTGGGATTGTGTATTATCTCTTGATCCCATTTTTATCACAAAATTCCTTAAAATCACTTGACATAAATTATCCTCCTCTATCTGATCTTACTTCCTTTAACCTCTTATGTTACCCATGATTTTGGTCATCGAGATGATGTATTGATGATGGTGTACTCAAGCTCTTCATAAGAACTTTCTCCTGAGAAAAGTTACTTTCTTCTCTTTCCAAAAATATCATTTTTGAAGGAGGTTTGCAGGCTGCTAGTATATTGAACTGATAAAAGAACATCTGTTGAACTGTTATCGACGAGGGTGCCTCGACTTGTGTTATGTCTCTTTCTTGTTGGAAAACCATTATCTCTCCTCCTTTGAATGAATCCCAAAACACTCTTAAAGCCTTCAATGGATCGGGTTTTAAGCCTTACAGTGTTCTCCCTTCGTTGCCTATCACGTTAGAAGGTAAAATGGTCCAAGTTGAAGTGGAAGTCTTTGACGCCCCCCTTGATTATAATATTCTACTTGGATGCAGTTGGATTGATTCCATGCACGCCGTTGTGTCAACACTTTTCCATGTAGTACGTTTCCCTCATCAAGGAAAGGTTGTTACCATTGACCAACTTTCCTTCTTTAATTCTGATACTCGTACTGGCAACGTGCCGTTTATTGCTAAAACCCCGTCGGGTTATGAGAACGTCGATGTTGGCCTTTTAAAGGACTCCTCATTAATGGGTACTTTCCCCATTCCTCCACCTGATGTTCCATGCCCGTTAGTTGCTTCTATCAACATGATTTCCACCATGCCTCATGAACTTCTTGTGTCTTCCGACCCTTGGATAGTCCCTGACCCCGGAGATCATATTCGTTTCGGCGACGCAATGTCGTTAAGTCCTTCTACTCACTCTCTTGAGGAACTATCTATCGATCCTTTTCATGTTATTTTTCCCACTGATGAGATGATCATGTCCGTCATGGAGGACACCCCTTGGGACGATGGGCATCATCGCTCCATACTCTTTTTGGAACAACACACTCTTGAGAACTACCAATGGATTTCGACTCCGTCAACTGTTGTTGTTATTTCGACTGTTCTCGGATCTGCACATGATGTGTTTGCTGAAGGGAACCTCAGTAATATCTCACCCACAATTCCCATTGACATATCCATAAAACCTGGGATTGTTGAAAATGTCCATATTGGAGCTTCATGTTCTCCAGACAAAATTGTCACCTATACGTCTCTATTCAAATAATTCCGTGACATCTTTTCCTGGAGCTACGAAGAGATGCCAGGTATCGACCCTGCAATTGTTGTACATGAGATAAAGACATACCCCAACGCTAAACCCATCCGGCAACATCTTCGTCCAGTTCACCCACGTAAAGTGGCTGCTATCAAGCTCGAAGTTGAGAAACTTCTGAAAGCTGGCTTTATTTATCTGGTGGCTCTTACAGAATGGGTTTCCAATCCTGTCCTGATTGATAAGAAAGGTCGCAGTATTCGTGTATGTGTTGATTATAGGGTATTAATAAAGCTTGTCCCAAAGACAACTTTCCTACCCCCTTCGTCAATCAGATTGTCGATGACTGCGCTGGAAGTGAAATCTTCTCCCTCATGGATGGTTTCTTTAGCTATAATCAAATTAACATTGCTCCCGAGGATCAACATAAGACTGCTTTTATCTGTCCTTGGGGTACTTTTGCCTATTGGAAACTCCCTTTTGGTCTTAAGAATGTGGGCGCAACTTTTCAACGCGCTATGTCTTATGCTTTTCATGATATAAAGCATATCGTTCAACCCTATTCGAATGATTTACCATCTCATTCTATGTGCAGAGTCGATCAACCTACCCACCTTTGAGCCATTTTTGTTTGCTGTCGATTCTATCATATACGTTTAAATCTTCATAAGTGTGTTTTTTTGCGTAGAATCCGACCGTCTTCTCGGTTTTATTGTTTTGCATCAAGGGATCTGGGTGGATCCTATTAAGGTTGAGGTGATCCTTAATATCCCTCCTCCTTCTATGTTGCGCCAGTTGCAAAGTTTGCAAGGGAAAGCAAACTTTCTTCGTCATTTTATCCCTAATTACGCCGAGATTACTCATGGTTTTACACGACTACTAAAGAAAGATTTGGAGTTTGTTTGGGATACCATTGCCAACAAATCTTTTGAAGCTTTGAAGTTGTCCCTAACACGAGCTCCGCTTCTCTTTCCTCCCGATTACAGTCAAGTTATTTCCTTTCTCTTGCTACCTTGGAGTACACTATTGGCATGGTTCTCGTCCAAGAGGATGATGTGCATGATGAACATGTTGTTTATTACTTGAGTTGAAGTCTCACACCCATATAAATCAAGTATCAACATGTCAAAAAATTGGCCTTGGCTGTCGTTCAAGCCGTCCAACGCTTCTGGCATTATATCCTCTCACGCAAGACTATGGTGATTTCTCATTGTAACCCTATGCAACATATTTTGACACATCAATTGCTAGGGGGAAAATAATCCAAATGGATTGTGATACTCCAGGAGTTTGACTTGGAATTTGATCGTGCCAAGTCTAAGAAATATTTAGTTTTTGCTGAGTTGATATGCGATTTTCCTCATTCTGCAACGAAAAATGTAGCAGTTGATTCATTACCTGATGAATCTCTTTTCATTATTAGCACTGATGATCTTTGGTATGGGGATATCATTATATATCTCCAAACCCAGACTTTCCGGCCTGCTTTGTCTAGTACTGAACGACGTCGTCTCTGCTATCAAGCTCGTCAATACATTATCCTCGGGGATACTCTTTATCGTCGGGGAATTGAATCTATTTTTCGACGTTGTCTAACGTTCGATGAAGCCGAGAAATCTCTGAATGACTGCCATTCTGGAGCATGTGGTGGTCATATGTTTGGGTATGCTACTGTCCAGAAGATCTTACGTGCAGGGTATTTTTGGCCTTTTTTGTTTAACGACTACATTGATGTTGTTTAGGAATGCCATGCCTTCTAGACCTACAATCAGAAAATTTGGTCACATCTTGCTCCTCTTCATCCTGTGGTCTCAGTTGGTCCCTTTGCGAAATGGGGCATCGATTTCATGACCTGTCACCCTCACTCGGCCGGGGGGCATGGTTACATCATTGTAGCTATTGATTACTTTACGAAATGGGCTGAGGCAATGCCGACATTCAATAACACTGGAAAGATTGCAACCTTGTTTCTTTTTAACTGCATCATAGCTCATTTTTGTGTTCCCCAAGCTATCATTATTGATCACGGTAGTCACTTTAGGAATTTTATGATGTCCGAACTTACTGAGAAGTTGGGTTTTCGTCATGATAACTCAACACCCTATTATCCACAAACTAATGGTCAGGTCGAAGCAATAAACAAAGTTCTCATAACTATGCTTCGACGGATGATAGGAATTCATAAAACAAGTTGGCACAGAATGTTGTTTTCGGAATTGTGGGCATACCAGACATCTATCAAGTCTGCTACTGGGTTTACGCCTTTTCGGTTAGTCTATGGTGTGGAAGCCATTCTTCCTATAGAATGCGAGATACCCCTCTAAAGCTAGCTGTTGAAACCCTACCCAACACTTCTGCTGAAGAAGAATGTCTATTGTATCTAATGTGATTAGAAGAAACTCGACGTGATGCCACCCTAGTAATAGAAGCCTAGAAAAAATGTGTCAAGGCCCAATATGACAAGCATGTCAAGCCTCGTGTTTTCTATGAAGGTGATCTTGTTCTTCTCTATGAACAAGATCGAGATGTGTTAGGAGCTAGGAAATTAGAACCTATGTGGTGAGGTCCTTATATCATTCACCGAGTTTTGGAAAAAGGAGTATATGAGTTGGTCGATTACGATGGTATCCCTTTGAGTGAACCCAGGAATGGGTTGTACTTGAAGAAGTACTATGCATAAATCATCTGTGCACTAGTACTTGTATTTTAATGTATCATACTTTGTGTGTGTTACTATAGTTTTCTTTTGTCGTTATCTGGTCTCTGCCCTTATGTGACGTTGTGTTTGATTTCCATATGTCAGAGTTTTCGCTACCCTATATTGGTTTCGCTGATGGCGCTAGCCGTAGTACTCAGAACCTTGCTTCCGCTGCGTGGGCAATCTATACCCCAACAAATGAACTTGTATATTTACAAGGTGTGTGCCTTGGTCGTGTGACCAACAACATCACAGAGTATAACGCCATTATTGAATTATTAGTTGATTCTATCTCGCTCGGAATTCGTCATTTGGTTGTACGACTTGACTTGCAGCTTGTAGTACTACAGTTAAGTAATATCTACTCTATTCGAAGTCCTACCTTATTGCGGGTTTATTTGCGAATTCGCCTCTTGGAACGTTATTTTGATCACATTGAATATCAACATATTCCTAGATGTCTTAATACATTAACAAATGCATTGGCTAATTATGTATTGGACAGACATTTGAATCATTTATAAATCAAACACATTGAAATTCACACAATATAAAGTAAACCGGTAGAAGCTGTCTGTATATATAACGATCAAAATATTTTTTACAAAAAGTTTGTTTGAAGACCAAAATATCAAAATTTGAAGCTCACAGCTTCTACAAAGTGACGTCACGGATGACGTTCACAGTAACACATGACTGTCGTAGCAACCCTACGGAGCAGTCGACTCATAGATGCTGATACCCCTACAGTGTGACGCTGATCGCGTCGTGGAACCTCTTCCAAAGTCATATCTGGAATGTTTGAAGTCAGGCCCTCTAGATTCTATTCCACCACTTGATAATCCTCAACATACTATGGTGGTGCCGCTACCTCTCCTCGCCTCTGGATAGGAGAAGTGCTAGGAGGTCTTTACGGTCCAACATCTGTGTTATCAACAAACAATTTAGTTTTAGTTTTTGGATGAACATATAAAACAAAAACATTTGAATATGATAAAATTCAAAAACATTTAAAAAGAGAAAATGTGTGTATTTCTTACAAAGGTCCCCCCACTGAGCATCCTCTGGTAATACCAAATCTGGATCTCCTCAAAAATCTAGCCCAACATAAGCATAGTTATCAACCATCAAAATCTGTGGTTGAAGCCAGTCAAAGAAAGTATCATCATATCTGATGATTGGTTCTGCTACGTGCCGGGCCATGAGCCAACACCATATCAACATCCGCGGATCCCTGGGAGCCAGTAAATTCTACTCCATCTGTAGCCTCAGTAATGGGACCCGCTCTAGGAAGAAGGATACTAGCAAAGATCCATACCTGAATTACTTCAGGTTTCCACGTCTGCACTTGGTCAATTTCTTTTTTACACTACACAACACACCATCTTCCCAATTGAACACTCGAGGCTCAGTACACTCAATAACATACTAGAAGTAAATCTGTAATGCCATATGAGGAGCAGAACTCCCAGCCATCTGAGCTATAGTGAATAGGATAGTATGGAGGGTTAAATCTTGGACCCCCCAAATTTCTACTTTCCCTTTCTTTCTCTCAGCCTCGGGAACGCAGTGTATGCAAAAATACTCACTCATCGGTAGCCCACCACCTCTACTACCGGTCAGGCTCACATAGTATCCTCGTCGGGACAATCCGGTCAAAAAGTAAATGTACTCAATGTCTAAGGACAGTGTGTGGACCCCCACTTGAAACACCTATTGATCAGGGTCCCACATACGAATCAGGTACTCTAGTAGTCTGACTTGGGCCCTCATACGCGGGATGCGAAAGTACTGCAAGAGCCCACAGTCTCTCAAAGTAGCTATGGTAGGAGGATGATTTTCGACCATTGCATTGTCCTCTTCATGTTCCCTTTCGCGCCACTCTAGCACCATGTTGATGGCCAATTATCTGCATAAGGAACACAATAAGAGGATTAATAACTTTTTTCATGATCTGGATCTTTTTCATTGGCTAAAATTTAAAAAACATTTGGGCTTTGCGGTTCTAATAGGTGCCCTATGGGCACAGTGCAAGAACCTCCCAGGTGGCTTAAGGCTCACCTGCGAGAATGCATCATTCTTGCAGGCCCCATATAGCCTACCTACGAGAATGGAAACACACATATAGGGCTTAGAAAATCAACTTAAAAATTCAAATTTAACCAATGAAATTACAATTTTAAAACATGAAAGTGTTAAGGATGAAGAGCTTACCTAACTGTCGCAGACGACTCGCAGAATGGTCTCTCGTAGCTCCCGCAATATAATGCCGAACTTGGAGGGTAAAAGAGGGGTTTTTTGGAGCTCAATAGTGGAAATGTTAAAATGGTGTGGTAAAAAGAGTATTTACTCCTTTTATTTACTTTTACTATATCATTTTGGGTTTTTATGATTATTTATTGATTAAACCCTAATTCTTAATGGCATGTTGAGTGTAATTCTTGCAGGCGTGATGACTTTGATGATTCAATACAGGGTTATGGACATGTTTTTCTTTGTTATCATGTATTTTTGATTGTTTTTATGGTTTTTACATAAAACCTCGAGCATTGTTTTTTTCCGTTCTTGCGCTTGTAAATACATGAGAACACGATCGAGCATACTTTTATCACTTTTTCGGGCTCAACAAGGTTATACAAAAAATGAACCCCCTTGAGTCCTCTTTAAGCTCTTTTCAGACTCTCTAAACATGAAAATATCGCCGAGTGACCTTGCTTTTTTCACGCTCGATAAAGTATTTGAAGTAAGCATCTGGTGAGCGATAATTTATCTCTTTTTCGGTCTCATCCAAACTATTTTACGAAAAAGGAACTGAGAGAGTTCTCTTTTAAGTGTTTTTC
>JZKD02S2053962.1:39392-53236 GCA_000966675.3 Picea glauca | reverse complement strand
TACCAACTTGATCTAAAAATGAAGAAGACTTGAAAAACTTGAATAAATATTGCAAGTGAAATGTTATGTGTTTAAAGCAACCAGATCAATTTGCAACACATAAATTTAAGGATTAATTATGTAAAATACACATAGATAGCAGCATAAAACATTGAACATCAACACATAAACACATCAACTTGATAAAGGAGTTCACCCCTCTCCGGGCTACATCTCCTGGTCAAGCTTCCAATGGATCAGTATTATTAAATTGCTCAAAGTGCTCAAAACCATGCCTTACAATGCTCAAAATAATAAACCGACTGCTCCAATGGCTTCCCAGCATCCCAAAACCCCTGTCTGGGCTCTTTCGGCACCTCAATCGGTCGAAAAATGAAGAAGATAGCCTCCTTGAAGTCTCCCTCTTCAACTTTGTTGTCTCTGGTTCTACAAATCGCACCCTTGTGCTTCAAACCTAGCTCACACGCTCATTTAAGCGTAAAAACTTGGCACCGGGTGCAACCGTGCCAACGGTACAAACTATAGGACGGTTAAGGCACCTCCAGCCCCTAACCGCCTCGGCTCTTGGGCATATAGCACATAGAACCAATGGCTGGGCAAAAAAGCGGTTAAGTCGTTTGAACCGTGCCAACGGTATAACTCCCGCGCATATACAATACATATTACAACCGCGTGCACATTTATATTACATGGTTATATATGTGTATAGTGGAACCATAGCCACGGGCTATGTAACATAGACCCTGCGCGACTATATAAAACATGGTCATATTATAATGTGTAACGACCACGGGCCAGGGCTTAGCCCCGACCTGACCCCTTTCCACATAATACAACAAGTAAACATAAATATATGTTTGAAGGTATAGCTATCAAGGAACATCGGGCGACTTAATGGTTATTGGAGTATTGTAAAGGCTTGTGTTGTGGGAGGTCTGGGGGTCGAACCCCGCGGCCTCCATTAGTTTTACATAGCAATTATAGTCCAACCAACGAGGGACATGTGGCGCCCAAGCATTGGGCCACGTGCCCTCATACCATTCGCTTCCAACGAGACACGTGTCAACATCCGATTGGACAACCACCAACCAATAAAAATGTGCCACATCTTCCACCTGACACGTCATCATGATGGTACGGCCCTGCCACGTGGCCGTACAGACTGTATGGACAGGTACAATCAGCATTCCAAATTTTTGCCTGTTTGGCTTGGCGGACAGATCGCGATATCTCCTCCATACGGACTCTGTTTGCTAAAGTAAATAAACCTCCGGAATCAGGAAGACGAGACGAATGCAATGGCATTGTTTTCGTCACATTCCGAGCACTTTGAAAATTGAGCAAAATTTGATCCCCTGATCACACCTCCCCATTGGGAAGCTTTTGGACCTCCAAAAGACTATCTCAGTCTATGTGAAGATGAGGGTATAGTTCCCTCACCCTTCCAACCTCAATCCACTTGGCCTTGATTGGATTCGTCCCTTTAATACCAACTCGTAAATACTCCACATTTCCTCGCTTCGAAGTTCGCATCCTCCTGTCAAGTATGGTGTCTTCCTGCAGTTCTGTTATATACTCTGGAGAAAAATCATCTATGGAAGGAATCTGAACATGCTTTCCTTGATCATCGATCAATGGTGGCTCATACAACTTCGAATTCTCAACATTAACAACTGCATACATCTGCATATATGGAGGCAAATCTAAATGAAAAGCATTGTTACCAATCTTGCCGACAATTTTGAAGGGACCATATCGAATTGGTTTCAANGTGGATAGCTACATTTAAATGCTAGAAAAAATCTATTGTTCAACATGTAACCAAAGAGTTCTAGTCGAATCATAAGATTCTTCCATAATACGATCTACATCATCATTAATGAAGGAGATATTTACTCCAACAACTATCAAGAAACAACAATTGTAGGCTTCGTTGATTAACATCATCGCGATCATTCATTTTGACCATCCAGAATCAATCTACCAGCTGGAAAACTCTGAAGACCAAAAGGAAACCGAGCAACATATATTACTAGATTCTTTGAGCCTATAAGAGAAGTACGACAACAGCCCTATGCATTAATAGTGTGTAATTCATGATACAGATTAACCTACTCTAGTGACTGTTGAGGATAAACGATTATATAATCTATCGAAATATTCTATCAATAATTCGAAAGAGGAAATTCAATAACAAGTCAGGTTAGCCAGTAGAGCTCGGAGATACTCTCACTGTCAATAATGGTAATAGGTGGGCATTATATTCTCTACAATAGACAGATTACACCAGAATCATGGACAAGGGATATGACCATGTCGACCCAATGGAAACTAGTCTGAACATAACAAAACTAGACGATCACGAACTTCACTGTAGTTCTCTTGAAAACTGAGCAAACATTATGACAATCTGGGTGATAAGAATAAGAGAAATCTAAATAAGAAAAGAGGTACAAAATGACCATCTTGTAACGAAAAAAAAACTTAGGAGGATAAATTCTAGTCGATGAGGTGATTGAAAGCAATTTCTTGGAAATCAGAAGCAAAGTAAAACGTTGAATGATTTTTAAATCTCCCACAAAAAACTTTTAAATAAATTAAGCAAGGGTTGTAAGGAGAAATATAAGTTATATTGAAAAATTGTATCTTCAACATACTTCGAATATTATATTCTATTGTTGATATAAGAATTAAAAGTACAGAGATCAAATTCTTTTCTTCGAATAGGGTTGGGCGTCAATACATATCGTTTAATATCAGAGTTGTTCCATCAAAATAGATCGATGTCAATCACAACGATTATATAATCATTATAGTAGAGGCATACAAAACAATATTACACCAATTAAATTGAATATATGTCATAATTTATAATGATTGTATCTATCCACTCGATGTTCTATATAATTATACAAAATACGACAATTAATAATTACCCAAATTTCCAATCGCTACTGTCAACATAGTAGAGTATATATTTTTATCAGTCCTTCATTTAATTGAAAACTAGAATAAATGTGAACTCATGTATTCGAGTTTTGGTTTTAAAATATGATTAATTATTACAATAGCCTCATAAAATAATCGTCAATTAGAATAGGTATAATGAAAAAATTCACACTATTTTACAAAAATAGATTAAACTAACATCAATATTCAATGTACAAGTTGAGGTCTAATTATCAACAATTTTAAATATTAAATATCGTGACCAATTTCACTGCAGTTGAAGGTGATCTTCAATCCAATACTTGCGCAATAATCCTACTTTCTTTTCAATCCACAGAATTCACCGATACCTCCCAGCCAACACCAGGGGTACTTTTCTTCCCCCTTATCCCCCCGAGCCGCCTGCCACAGAAAAGATACTAGAACACAATAGCTTCCAATCTTTCCTCACAAGGAATATCTTCCACTCTTTCACAAGATTGAAAATGCCAACTCCCACAAGTAAAACATAGTCAACAAAATTTTGGCAACATAACAGTATCGAGAAATGGGTGATCCATTTCCCTTCTACACCATTTGTTTTATAGAAAAATATCCAATGACACATATCCGTATGCACAAATAATTAACTTTTTAACTTAATTTAATTAAGATTATTCACCCACACACTTTTCACACTCTCCCAAATATTGAGAAGTAAAAACCATTTTTATTTTATTTAAAAAGCCAATTTCCCTCGCATTCCCCAACGTGTTCCTAGTTTCGCTCTTAGTTGTCTCTTTGTTCCCCAAATTTTCATTTAATGAGTGTCTCCTAACTAAATCTTATTTAGAGTTGGATTAGGATTCTTCTTCTAGTTAGAATAGAGCTAGGTTGAATCAATATTATATTCCATGTGTACTCCTATTCTCTCATATTATTATTTATTTCTATTTTAAAAATCCATTTTATTAATTTCATACACACATGTGCATTTTATCCAACCTTTAAATTTTATTCCCCTTTTATCATATTCTCAAATATTTTAACTTATGTCACAATTCATTTAATCCTTTATTTTATTTAGACTTAGAATTTTTTTTTTTAACAGAAACGGTTGTGGGATTTTATTTATAATAGGCAGAGAGGGCTGCCAATCCCGTACATGATCGACCAGAGCTACCGCTCTGTAGTTCCCTTACCAGCCAGATAACTGTGCTAAATACATACTACTGAGTCTAGAAGAGAGGCAAACAAAATACTGGTCTGGTTTTAGCTAACTGAAWGTATAGCCGCTTGCTTAGCGCTTCCCTTTTTTTCCGGTGCTCGAGGTGGCTTCAGTCGAGGCTTCAGCTATCTTGCTGAATGCATTTGTGAGGGCCTCCACTTTCTGCTCCAAATCGCTGAGACGCTGCCCCAGACTGCCCATGAGGTTCGCGGAGTCCTTCAAGCCGGCGTGCAGCTCGTCCGTAAGCTCATCTTTGAGGTCCTCCATTTCCATCTTCAAGCTATCCCACTTCATCTGGCTGGTGTAGGCCCGAAGACTCTCCAGCTCGCCCCTGACCCATTCCAACCGCTATTTAGACTTAGAATTAGTCTTAGACTCTTGTTAGGATTTTAATTTATAATTTAATGTTAAATTAATTATTTTATTCTAACAAGGTCTAACTATTTCAATGTTTTCTAGGCCACCTAGATTTATTAAGCCAAGTTTTAATTATGTGACGTGCCCTTCAAGACGCAACTTCGTGCTCCAATAGTGCCACTCTCCTTAGATTGGTTTTGGAAGTATTTCCAACCTTTGGAGTCAACACTCCATCTGGTTGACCATGTGAGAGACTAAGGGTTTCTAAGGAAAATAGACTCCACCTTATTGTGTGCCCCTTAAAAATATTTATGAGTGACTGTCTCAATCTTCCCTTGTAACGACCTCGGTCGTTACGACTACAGGCGATGCAAAGCAAGTGCAATTCTTTTTTTTTGCAGGAAAGTAAAAACGACAACAATTAATCAAAACAACCTGATGACGAACACAACGTACGCAATTCAAGCAACAAACAACAATGACTCATCATACTATCACATCATGGAACTGGACGAAACATGCGATAATCAACACACGAAAAATATAAATACGAAAACATTCCCTCAAGAATGCTCATAACCCTAAGAGAGGTTTCATGTGCGCTTATCAAATCATGCGTGCAATGATCCAAACATACGGTGTCACATCGCCACCTTGCGACAGTTACTCTATAAACCTAAGTGAAAAAAAACTAAGTCTAAACCTTCCACCCAACACCAAATTCCACATGCTTGAAATCCTACTTACACAGTCATACATTATACGATGTCATTAGACGAAGGAGCTCTAACATTCAGGAAACACAAGACATCAAGTGACTACACGATACCTTCAATTGTGCAACGTCTAGAGGTAATTCAATAATAAGTTTATCGTCAAGGACTCAATCATCTCATATAGTACTAGTCTCTAACTAAAATAAAAACATATAACAATCTTTCAGTATCATCAAATTTTCCATTCAATGTTTTCATAATCCAACTCAACTATATTCCTTAACTTATCTAGTTCAATAATAAAACAAGCATCATAACTATAGATGCAAAACTTCTAAAATTTATTATTTATTAACAAAGACTAGACTAGTGGAAAATGGTGTCGATGTATATCAACCACTTTTTACATAACGTGGTGGTTGCTAGTATTATATATTATTAAAAATCAAACAACATAATTGATTCTTGAATCATTACAACATTATTTAACAAAAAATTTAAGAAAATAAAATTTCAAAAAGAAACTTACATTATAACAAGGGATGTGAGATGGGTAATACTGGAAGGTATAATTGTAATTCCTTCAATCGATAGATTCCCAAGATTGAACTCAATTAACTAAAATATAGAACTATTAAAATTTTAGAATTTGGACTTGTTATCCCCGATATCTAGGGATAACTAGGAGATCATGTCTCGAGGCCCACAGGTCCCAGACATGAAGTACCGAGAGCAGGATTGACCTGAGCATGGCCCTGGAGGGCCCATTCTTCTTCTTCTTCGCCAGACTTGTCCTGTCAGCAGCAGTAGCTTCCATCACCATCGGCTTGGACTTGCATCAGAGAGGACTCTTGCTGCATGAGGTAATTGGTCCAAGGTATCATGGTATGTGTCATGTTTGATCATTATAACCTTCTTATATATGCATTAGGTTCCTTTCATTTCTCATGACTGCTTGGATCTTACACTAATCCACTTGACCATTGTTTGGGTGAATTAATGGGGTGACTTAGCAAGCTCGTATTCATGGGTTTTCGTTAACCACCAAAGGGGATTTGCAGAGCCATCGTCCGCTCCCACCATTATATCATTTTACATCTTATCTCCCATTCATCCATCCCATTCCCCTAGTTCTACCATTAGGATGACCTTTGGGGTTACACTTTGTCTTGTGGGAAGAAGGGGCTAAAGGCCCAGGGGTAAAAGCAACTGGTAAAAGATAAAAGCCATAGGAAATAAAACCTAGAGATGCTTCGCCCAGGGATCCTCGAGAAGGCAATAAAAGGCCTCTCGATAAGAAACTAAAGAGACCCTAAGAAAAATAATAAAACAAGACCTAACCAAGAGGATGGGAGGTCTCATCACGAGCCGGCCCATTATGTTCATAGGTATCCAGTAGTATGACATTGCCATTATCTGGTCACCACGCCAGGGCAGTGACCTTTGGTTGCATGGACAAGGGAAAGGGGGTCTCATCATGAGCCAGCCTTATCATTTATGTGAAGATACCAGTGAGTAACATTGTCATCTCTGGTCACCATGCAAAGGCAGTGTCCTCTGGTCAGACCTTGAAGTAAAAAAGAAAGAAAAGAATAAATGAAAAATAAAGGCAATAAAGGGGCTTGGAAAAAATGCATCCATGACGGGTACAACTCACCTCCTACAAAGGCACCCACAAACAACACCTGCCCTTGGTATTACTGTGATTGGACATCTCTAGACCATACCACCTCATAAAACATGGATTGAATGATCCTCTGAGGAAACTTTCCTTCTCTTGTGGGTATCAGCCCAATAGGTTATTTTGTTGGTTTTCTTCAACTTTGTATAGTAGATCTGTGTAATGTCTTTGAGCTCTTAGATGATATGCTAGGGATTTCATGCATGCATTTGACAAATTTAATGATGAAATATGATTGACATTGCTATGATCCTGAGGAATGATGAGCCCATGGAGGGCGTAGTCTTTGATCAGGACCATACCCGACGGACAGGTTCCAGAGGACCGGTACACATGGGGATATGATTAGCTCGGACCTACATGGGGCTGAAGATCCCATCAGATGGTTGTTGGGATGGTAGAGGCAGGAAAACGTTGTGATGAGTCGGTACATGAGAAAGAAGAAGGATGTCCCTACCCAGGACACTTTGGTAGAGCCCGACCTAGGGGGGGTCACCCACTACAGATGGGACGATTTCTTTTGATGGGCAGGACATCACCTGAGGTAGATGGATGTTTTCTGGAGCATGTGGCAGTGTGCTGGGATCATTTGGCACGTGTGGCAGCTTACAGGAGCCCTAGAAGGGCCAATGTTTTTCTTCATGGATGCCGATCTTGCCCAAAAAGGGCCAACATCTCCCTCTGAGGGGCTTGACGTCTCCTTTTTGAGCTCATATTGTGGCATTTTTAGCATTTAGTGTAAAAAATAATGTAATATTGTTAGTCAGCCTTGTCGGCTGTTTTAATGACTTATTTTTGTAATTAAAGGTCATAATATTGGTATAAATAGAGGACATTGGACCTTATTTTAGAGAACACAACTCACTCTCTTGTGAGAGATACATTTTTTCCTTTTTTCTTGGTATTATTGCTCTTGGAAGTGAGGCACAACTCTTGTGGAGGATTATTCTTGGCATGTTATGGTGTTCTCTTTCATTGGAAGGTTTACAACTAGGGTTTGATAAGCTATCTTCATGATTTGTAAGTGTATTTCTCATGAAAAACTTCTTAATTGAATGGTTGTAGGTTAAATCTCTTGCATTTGTTGTTACATTGATATTATTGCTTAATCTTGAAACCCTAGGTAGCAAGCACACAAGTAGGTCCTTGCTACATGTCCCCATGATTGAGAATTTGTTTTAGCCATTAATTAAGGAGGATATAGCCTAGCCGTTGCTACACTAGTTCCCCTTTTTCTGAGTTAGTTTTCTTAAACATAAGTTGAAGAAAGAAGATGTCCTAGGCCTAGTTAAATCTACACCTAGGGTTTTGACTTTTAGGGTTTGAAGGGCCTTTCTCTTGCAACACTTTTCACCCTTAGATTTATGTTTTGAAGCTAGCTGTTTTTCCAAGGATATCTAAAGAAAGAGGGAGGAGCATGAGGCCTTGCTTAAGCGACACCGGAATGAGCCTCCTCCCCTTAGGGTTTTGACTCTAGGGCCCTGCCATTGCAGCAACATAGAGCCTAACTCTCTTGTCTCTAGATTTAGATCCTCCCGGGATCTTGCCCTTGTTTCTGACTCCATAATATTCTAAGGCACTGGTCTAACTCTCCAATGTTGATCTTGTTGTGCCATAACAACCTTTTCAAACCTCTTAAAATTGAAACCCTAACTAACCCTAACGTCTACTAACCCTAGATTAATGATGATGTCATGCCTTATTTGAGCCTTTGGTTGATAGAAAACATAGTGGCTTAGTCATCTGATGATAAACATTGATGTGTTGATAAATTTCATTGGCCTATTAGCACAACGTTGAGCTCTTTGTCTATATTACTAACCCTAGAACAAGGCTGATGTCACCTCTAGCATAGTGACGCAACAAGCCTGTTATATATGAGAATTTAATGATATTTAATGCATTGTGTTAATTAAAGGATTAATCATTCCTATTGGATGCTATATCATTCTGTATTTATTGAGAAGTAATATTATAATCCATAGTATTTATTGCAATCATTGACTTCGTCAATAATTACTGTTATTTATGCTCATGTATATTAAAAATTGATAGTCATTGACAAATGAAGCATTAACCACTATTTGCATGTATTAGTTTTATTGTGGCCTTATCTCGCAAACAGGTGCTTCTACTGTGGTACTTCTTCATTCTCAACTATCTTCTTGGCAGTAATCTGTGAAGGAAAAACTCACCTTGATCCTTTAAACCTTTTCCCTTTCAAAACCCCAGATTACTAGGGATGTCTCCCCTGGGTTTAGCCACCCTAAATAGAAAGAGCTCCCCATCTAGGTGACAGTGGGTGGGGAAGCTCCTGTTACGCCAGTTTGGCCCTTACCTTTTAGTTGCTTGGGCCAAACCACAAACTGAGTGATAACATTTTGGCGCCGTTGTCGGGGAACACTGAGTCGATCTTCCTCAACGACAAAACCTTTGGTAAGCCTTGCCTTAGAGACCTTTTCTTACAAGCTTACCTGGCAACTCCACTAGACTTTTTCCCCTTTTCTTTGATAGTTTCAACAAAACTATCTGGCGACTCCACTGATGACGAAGCCAACAATGAATTCACAATGGGACCCAGGAAAATACAAACCTTTGGACATGAGTAAAATCCTGGGATATCCCAAAAAAATGCCTCCTCTCTATGAGGATTTCCTCCCTCGATTTGTTCGAATCAATGGAGAATGTCCTGAGTCTCACATAACAAGATTTTGGGATTTCTTTCAATACTTCCATACCAGCGACAAGGCTGAAGACTTGGTGATGAAACTTTTCTTTGCCTCCCTGCATGGAGAGGCCAGAAGATGGTATGATAACCTTCCAGCTGCCAGCATCACTTCTATGGACCTTTTTGAAGAAGTTTTTCTTGCAAAGTGGACCATGAAAATAGCAGATATACAATCATTGTTGAAAGAGCTTGAAGGCATAAAACAAAGAGAGTCTGAGATTGTCAGAGCTTTCTGCGCTAGGTTTTAGAAGTTGCTTTACCAGATTCCTCGAGGCCATCGTCCCGAAGACAAATACCTCGTCTACCTCTATACTAATGGACTTCAGGTACATTTGAGATTTTTTCTAAATAAGAAAAATCCAAAAACACTTGCAGAAGCTCACAACATAGCCATTCAAATTGAAAAGAGTCTTTTCATGACCAGGACCAATGCCATGGACACTCTCAGCTTGATAAAACTAGTTTCCCTTGAAACCTTTGTCAAAAATCCACAGGAGAGAAGGGAACAAGTTTTCAACTAGCAGAATGAGGACGTGATTAAGGAGAAAGAACCTAAGCAAGATGATGAAATGTCCACCTGTGCTCCTCCCGCTGATGAAGTCATCCAAGAACATGTTTCTCCTGTATAGCAAAGTGAAGATGAGGTTAGTTTCTTTCCACTTCAAAATTTTGATGATATCGTGTCCCTTGATTCAAAAGATGAAGAGGAAAAGAAAGCTTTGAACGAAGTTGATGGTCCTTGCTGTGCAATCAAAGAAATAGGCCTTTCGATTGAAGAAGAAGGTGTAATCCCCAAGGATGAGACCATAATGCATGCCAAAAACACCAAAGTCCTCGAAGTTCTTGCGCGACAAGAAACAGTGAGTTACCCTCCTCTCCTAATTTTTTATGATGCTTTACCTTGTGATGAAAAGGAGGAGGAGGATGAATTTTCAAATTTTTCAAAACCTGCATGCTATGACACAGATAGTGACACTGTTGATAACATTGATGAGTTCATACATGTTGGGAGACGTAGGTGGGATATAGTTGGTTATGACCTAGATCCCATCTATGACACTGAGAGTCATTTCCAGTTGTTGCCCTTGCAATTGTCACAACAGATTACTTTCGACCAATGGCAACAGGGAGATGAGGTTTTTACTTGTACCTTTCAAAAAACCAAGGATGACCTAGTACCTCATTCTTCTGATGATTTTCAGTCTTACCTTGAGATTTTTGGTGAGTACCCTTCTGATCATTTGGATTCTTTTCATGAAGATGATTGCCAACCACCGCTGTGATCAGATTTTAATACAAGTAAGGACATTGTTTGCCTAAAGAAGGTTTCTCGTGACTTTTCACCCCAACCACCACTTATTACTTTGTCATGATTTTCCATTAAAGGTGTAGTTGGGAAATACCTTTTTCATGTTGAGTTTCCTCCTAGGCAAACCCTAGACCCTAAGGGTTGGTTGGGTAATGCTAGCTCCAATCAGTTTTTCAACTCTCCCTTGATAGTTTGCCAGTCGTCTGCTAAATCTTTGTCAATTATTTCCTTGACTCTAGAGTGTGAGGATGTCCTAGGTAACCAATTTACAGGCCCTTTGAGTCGGTTTTCTGAACCTTGTATTTTTCATGACCCTTTCTTGGATATAATTGAGTAATTTTCTCAGAGATGGACTTGGCAGGATTTTATCCCTCCCACCCGCCTCCATGAGTTAGATTCTGACTTTTCCGATGATATGATATACATTGTAACTCATGACATTTTTGTGCTCGACTTATCACTGTTCTGGTTTATGATGAAGCACAAAAGGCAGGTATCAAGGAACATTACTAGATTGGCTTCACTGGTTGTTTGACTATACCAACATGCAGTCAGCATGTAAGTACAGGTAAGAGTTTCATTTTCTATCTGCAATTTTGATTACCATATGTATACATTGTATTATGTTGCGGGGTGGCAATACCACCCCACCTTTTGTTTCTAATGCTTTCTTTTCAAGTGTGAGCAGGTCTACAGGTATATGCCAGAGATGTTGAGGTTCTCATGCGCTCTACAGTGAGCACATGTCCCTGAGTTGGAGCCAGATGTTATCCCCAATATCTATGGATAACTAGGAGATCATGTCTCGAGGCCCACAGGTCCTAGACATGAAGTACCGAGAGCAAGATTGACCTCAGCATGGACCTAGAGGGCCCATTCTTCTTCTTCTTCACCAGACTTGTCTTGTTAGCAGCAGCAGCTTCCATTGTCGTCGGCTTGAACTTGCATCAGAGAGGACTCTTTCTCCATGAGGTAATTGGTCCAAGGNAGGCCTTGCTTAAGCAACACCGGAATGAGCCTCCTCCCCTTAGGGTTTTGACTCTAGGGCCCTGCCATTGCAACACCATAGAGCCTAACTCTCTTGTCTCTAGATTTAGATCCTCTCGAGATCTTGCCCTTGTTTCTGACTCCATAATACCCTAAGGCACCGGTCTAACTCTCCAACGTTGAGCTTGTGCCAAAACAACCTTTTCAAACCTCTTAAAATTGAAACCCTAACTAACCCTAACGTCTACTAACCCTAGATTAATGATGACGCCATGCCTTATTTGAGCCTTTGGTTGATAGAAAACATAGCGTCTTATTCATCTGATGATAGACATTGATGTGTTGATAAATTTCATTGGCCTATTAGCACAACGTTGAGCTCTTTGTCTATATTACTAACCCTAGAACAAGGTTGACGTCACCTCTAGCATAGTGACGCAGCAAGCCTGTTATATATGAACATTTAATGATATTTAATGCATTGTGTTAATTAAAGGATTAATCATTCCTATTGGATGCTATATCATTCTGTATTTATTGAGAAGTAATATTATAAGCCATAGTCTTTACTGCAATCATTGACTTCGTCAATAATTACTGTTATTTATGCTCATGTATATTAAATATTGATAGTCATTGACAAATGAAGCATTAACCACTATTTGCATGTATTAGTCTTATTGTTGCCTTGTCTCGCAAACAGGTGCTTCTACTATGGTACTTCTTCATTCTCGACTATCTTCTTGGCGGTAATCTCTGAAGGGAAAACTCACCTTGATCCTTTAAACCTTTGCCCTTTCAAAACCCCAGATTACTAGGGACGTCTCCCTTGGGTTTAGCCACCCTAAATAGAAAGAGATCCCCATCGAGGTGACAGTGGGTGGGGAAGCTCCTGTTACGCCAGTTTGGCCCTTACCTTTCAGCTGCTTGGCCCAAACCACAAACTGAGCGATAACATTTTGGCACCGTTGCCGGGGAACGCTGAGTCAATCTTCCTCAACGACAAAACCTTTGGTAAGCCTTGCCTCAGAGACCCTTTTCTTACAAGCTCACCTGGCGACTCCACTAAGATTTTCCCCCTATTCTTTGGTAGTTTCAGGAAAACTATCTGGCGACTCCACTGATTTTTTCTTAGTGTGCCACATTTTCTTCTGTGATATTTTCAAATTATGGGATCATGGCATACTGGGAACAAATGTATCCAAGTATTGATTTCAAAAGTTTTCAAGGATACCCAAATTACTCTGATAACAAATAGTTAGACAACTCTCCAACGTTTTTGGGGCTCCCAGCTCCTCACATAGTAAATTTTTTGGAGCATTTGAGCAAGATAAAGTTGGGAGGAGAGGATGCTCTTATAAAGTTGTTTTTGNCTTTCTACGGGAACAGGTTGCAGAAAAGAACATCAGAGTTGAGTATGTGGGCACAAAAGAACAAGTGGAAGACATCTTTACAAAACCACTTCCACGGGAAGCCTTTGAACATCTTGGCCAAAGCCTTTGAACATCTTCCAAAAATGAATTCTTTTTGAATGCCTATCTTATATGTCTTAGATGTACACGAGGAAGCACCATAAGAGGATATTTCGTCAGGGGGAGCAGCCCCAGACGGAAATATACCTTTTCCATTGATGACAAAGGGGGAGAGATTTATTAGATGCAGAGTACAGAGGCATGGTTTTAGGGGGAGCATGAGTGATATGATTTCAGTGTTGCATCAGAGTGTTGCCATAAATGCTAAAGGGGGAGATTGTTGATTAAGGTTGTTTGTCATTGATGTCAACCCTTGAAGAAATACCCGTAGAAAAAAGGTTTGGGTAATGGACCCAATAGTGTTTGATGTAAATATGACTCATTATTTTTTTGTCATGGTTGATAAGAAGTAAATATGGATGAACTCCAAAGTGGTCC
>JZKD02S2053962.1:14417-27986 GCA_000966675.3 Picea glauca | reverse complement strand
ATATTTTGTGCTAATTCAAAGATTGATTATATACATTGAATAATATATCATTTCCAGTGTTTATTGAGAAGTAATAAGCCATAGTCATTTTTGCAATCATTGACTTCGACAATAATTACTGCTATTTATGCTCATGTATATTTAATGTTGATAGTCATTAATCTATGAAGTGCTAACCATTCTTTGTATGCATTAGTTTTATTATTGCCTTGTCTCGCAAACAGGTGCCTTTGTTGTGGTTCATCTTCTTTTGACTATCTTCTTGGCGGTAATCTGTGAAAGGGAAAACCTACCTTGATCCTTTAAACCCTTTGCCTTTCAAAACCCCAGATTACCAGGGACGTCTCCCTTGGGTTTAGCCACCCTGAATAGAAAGAGCTCCCCATCGAGGTGACAGTGGGTGGGGAAGCTCCTGTTATGCCAGTTTGACTCTTACCTTTAAGCTACTTGACCTAAACTACAAACTGAGCGATAACAGAGGTGACACATTTGAGCTTGGATTGAACCACTTTGATGGAGCGCTCACCTACTTGGCCCGTAGGTTGAGGCACTCACACATATATTATTATTCTATGTTAGAGATGAGGGCATCCCCTTCTTCTTTGGAGGTGGTTGAGGTTTTGTTGACTTGGTACATGGGTCATGGCACTATTGTACTGATATATGACTCCTTCCTTGGATTCATCCATTTGTACACATGTTGATGAGTTTGTTACACATGAGGAGAATGTGTCACCTTGGGATGCCACATGTGCCACTTGGGGAACCTTGTTTCACATGTATTATATCATTTGATTAATGTATTTCTCTTTAGAGGCTACACGTATTACCTTACCACATCCTTGGCACCATTTTGGAGGCCTATTCTAGTGATGCAACTTGGTCTTGGACGAGATTGAAGGGGCGGCCCTTGTATTTTATTATTCCCCTCCCACATGTGGAGGCTAGGAGGCTCAAACCTTAGTCGTTGCACCTATTTTTGGCATGCTTATCCCCTCATCTTGTGGAGCACTCCTCTCCTGGAGTATTTCATTCATTTGTTAGAGTGTGTTGACTTGTCAAACACTCATTTAGGGGAGGTGTCCCCACTACTTACGCTCTCTCATGGTTTGGAGGTTGTACATGTGGCATTAATCCACCATAATTTATTTGTTGTTTGACTTGTCCTCTCCAGCTAGTTGGAGGATAATCCTAGTTTATCTTTTCCTCAAATAGATATAGGGTCAAAGAAAGATATTATTATTTTATTGTGGAGGTTGTTGAGCGTAAACTCTATATATTGTAGGCTCCTTCACTTGTAATAGTTGTTGACAGTGCTAGTAATTTTGAAGACCATTTTGCTCTTTATTCTTATTAAAGCTTTGTGGAATGAATGGTGCTACCTTGCTAATGTGAGGCTTGTTCATGAAGCTATATTGTTGAAGATTGATGTGGATGTTTGCTTGATGAAATTTATCTTTGAGGCATGTTACCCCCTCAGACTAGGGGTAACTAAGCAAATCATGTCTCGAGGCCCACAGGTAGCAGACATGGAGTACCGAGAACAAGATTGACTAGCATAGCCCTGCAGGGCCCCTTCCTATTCATTGATGCATCAACATACATCACCGATAGCAAAGCAGTATCCATCACACCGGCCTGGCCCCAAAGGACAGTAGGTCTTTCTTCATGAGGTAATAAGTTCGGTATCGTGGTAAGTGTCACTTTAATAATTGAAGCATTTGAATATGTCGCAAAGAATTCTTTCTTGATTACAGAACGTTTTCTTGGAAATTATACCTTTTTCCTTATTTAAGCTTGGTGGGTGTCATTACGTCCTAGTAAATTAGTCACCCTCGAGAATGGAGTACTATTGGGGGGTTCCTTTAAGAGTCATCGTGCCATTCCCCGATCATACTTATTACTTTCCATACTTCTTCCATTTCGTCTCCTCATCTTTTGGGTTTTCGGGTGCACTGACCCAAGAAGGAATTATACCTCATTTCATGGGAAGAAGGGACTGAAAGCCCAGAGGGAAATGTAGTTGACAAAAGATAAAAGCCAATAATAAACCTTCCAGATGCTCACCCACGGATCCCGAGAACAATGAAATGCTTCTCGAAAAAATGAGGGACACATAAAATAAATAATTAATTAATCAATCATGCCAACCAAGGTAGAGCGTATGCGAGCTATGCATTTCCTTTTTAATGCCCCTTATTGTCTTCAACTTGGGGAAACATGATGGCCAAGGTAGAGCGTATGTGGGCTATGCATTTCCTTTTTAGTGCCCCTTATTATCTTCAACTTGGCCACACTCTAATAAATTAATGGCAAATGGGCTTGGAAAAATGTTGCATCGCGGATGAAGGGAAGCACACCCTCTACAAAGGCACCCATAAATGAGACAACACGAACTCTTGTATGTCATGAACCCCATGCCCAGAAGTCTTACCCCACTCCACCTGACACTCACACATGGCTTAGATAGGTTTCCCTTGGGAAATACCCTTGACTTGGGGATTGACTAACCCAATAGGATTTGACAAATTGTATAAGGTCTTTGAGCATTTGTTTAGTTTGAAAAGGGGGGTGTTTCCGTCCTTATACACACCTACAAATGTGTAAAAGTCTCAATCCACTTGGTGTGTCCTTAGAGGCACGATGCCTAAGTCCAAACCCATTTGTCACCTCAATTTGGACTTCTTTCGTCTAGGCTTACTCCTAGGGAAGCCAAGGGGGGTAGACCCTATTTACTATGTCAATTATTAAGTGAAGTCTAGGAGTTAATTTTAGTTTTGTTAAGTTAGGGGGAAATCTAACCTATGTGGAAAGCAACAATGCAATGCACAATTTCAATGACAGTCAAACCTTTCCCTAAGGTCAACTAAGACTAGTGCCTAAAGTTGGGCAAGACATCAACTAAGTCTATACAAAAGATTACAAGAATTAAATGATCTACTTACAAAAGAATAGCTTTACACCAAGTTACAAGATGAATTAAAACAATGACCAATATACAAATTAAATGTAAATTACAATATAAACAATAACAAAGATGAGTTAGAAAGATGTACAACAAGAGAGAACTATAGCCAATGAACTCAACAACTAACTAACCATTAAGCATGTAACTTGAAAATGTTGGAAAAAGAGCAAGTGCGCAACTTCTAGAGATGAGAGAGTCAACAAGAGGAAGTGCGCAACTTCTGAAGCAAGGGGGGAAACCACTCACCAAGTGCCCCAAAGAGATAGTGCGCAACATGATGGCAGCCTGCCCTTGAAAAGAAAAACCACTTCAACCACAATGAACTTGAAAGTAAATGCTCACCTTGAAATGAAATGCTTGGAAATGAAAAGCAGAAATGAATCAAACCATAAGCATGTAAAAGAGACCTTGAGCAGCAAGGTTTGAACAACTTAAAAGAAAATGTTGAAAAGTAAAGTGTCAATGTTGTGAAAGTGTTGTAGATAGATTTTAGATAAGTTTTAAGAGTCTCTCTTTGATTAGCGGGCTTAAGTTAATGTGAAACAAACCTGAGCTATGTGACTATCCCTAGACACTTACCGCTTTGGCCAAAATGATTGTTGGGTGCTCAAGAAGAAGGGAAAACAAGGCCCTTCCCTAGCTCCATAGGTCAACCCGAAAAACTTGGGCGCTCAAGCAAGGGGGACACCTAGTGTCGTGAAGTCATCCCTGACTTAGCACCCCCTGTAACCTTCGCAAGCCTCCTTTTTGGAGGCGAAAGTTGTAGCAGTAAAGGGTGCCTATTTAGACTAGATAAATTTGATCCTCCTAGTCTAGATAGCGAAAATGATTAACTTGAAATTAAATTGCAAAGTATAAGATTTATGCTTAAGACACAAGATATTGAGTTAATTAAAAGATGCACAACTTAAGCAAAAGATAACAAATTTTAATGACTTTGCAAGATAAACAAGTAAAGAATGACAAACTAGAGATTAAACAATTATAGACAAGATAAAGAATTGTTAGCTAAACAAGCCTTACAATATAGCATGGGTGGCAAATTCAAGCCTCTTTGCTAGGTGTAGGCAAAAGAAATGAAAAATGCAATAAAAATAACTTGAAAAGTAAATGACAATCCTAACCACACAACCTTGCCTTAAGGACAAGTGGGGCAACAAAAATAAAAGCCTAAAACAGAAAATAATTTCTAAAACCTAGCCTTACGATTTAGCATGGGTGGCAAAGCCAAGCCTCTTTGCTAGTTGTAGGCAAACATAAATAAAAAACGCAGAAATTTTAGAAAGCTTGAGAAATGCAAGCCCAAGAGACTCTCTTTGGGCTTGCTTACAATAAAAGAATGTAGAAGAAGAAAAGGGTATTCAATACCCTTACTTGGGAGGTTGTTTCTTGGTGATTTGTGGCTCCAAATGGGCAGCACCATCCCTTAACTGGTTCAGATCTGCAGAAAAACAGCAAGTAAAACTTGTTGGAAAAGCTATAAAACAACCATAAAACTTGGAAAAAAAATTGTTAGAAATAACCAGAAATTTTAGGAAATAAAAACAGCATATAATGTGATGTCCCGTTCCCAAGAGTAGGTCAGTAGGGAGTGACTTAGTAGTCTATGTGTTCCCGTAGACTATAGTCAGGCACAAACAGGGAACAAGATTGAGAAATAAGGAGGAATTGATGGCTAAACGATGAATTAAGCCAAAATACTTAGGAAAAGTCACTTAAGCCTAAGTCAACAAAGAATTAGAATGAAGAGGTGCTAAAGGGGGACTTAATTAATTAATTATTCACCTTAGGAGGAAACGTGCCTAGCTTAAGTGAGGTCAATGATGAATTAGATTGGGAAAGGTATAAATGGAGGAATTTGACCTAATTCCTCATTATGCATTGTTATGATTTGATGTTGAGAGTTCCCAGACGAGGAAGAGAGTCGACCTTACTGTTTTGTGGATTTCTGGAGGAAACCACCACCACTGATTGGTTTCGGTGTTGAGAGACACACCCTAGCCCATCGGAGATACCATCCAGGTATTTCACTGTACTTTTCAGGAGTATCCATTGCAGAGTGCACAGCTCAGCCAGTGAGGGCGCAAGTCAGTTTGAGGGTTTGGAGCACTGCACGAAATCCGAGTCCAGATTGCAGTTTCCTTCCAACCCATTTGAGATCCATCTAGGGCGCTTCTATTGAGCCATCTATTGTCAGATTCTGATGGTGGAATCTTGCATATCGCCTCATCCAGCCATTTAGGGTGCAACTCTTCCCGACAGACATTTGGGGTTGCATGCAGTGTATCAGAGCAGATCCGAGCAATTCCTTCCGACCCAATTCCGCATTTGGCGAGACGATCGTTTTGAGCCATGTATCATCAGATTCCGTTGGTGGAATCCTTTGGGGCGCATCCAGTGTCCCGGGAGGTGCGCAAACCCTTGAGGGGTCCAAATCCAGTGCCTCAGAGACCAGATCCGAGATCCGACACTCATCCATTTCAGTCTAGAGGCCAGGGCACTTCTATTGGAGTAGTTTCCAGCGCATTCCGGCGGTCTATTCTTCCGGACGAGTTTTCCAACTGGTAACGGTTACCGTACTTCTCCGGAATCGCACATTTTTGTCAATCTATCCGTGCATGCATCAGATTTGCTATCATCTTCTGATCACGGGTATTTTTATGCTATTTGCTTGTATTCCAATGATGATCCATGATATCTAACTGACGTTTATATTCTATATTTCCAGTAGGCTATTGTATTTCCATGCTTGAACCGTATAATACATGATATTGGGCAGTTGATGTTCTTTAGTTCTGCATGGGTACTTTATATGTTGTTAAAACCATAAATATGCAACATGCACATGCAATAACCCACATGCACATGCAATAACCATCAAGATCTCAAACATACAACTGAAACGCATCCAGAAACCCCCCAGTGTATCAGATCTGCAAGACAGAATAATAGATCAGTAGCAAATATCTTGATCAGCGGGATCAGGGATATTTCAGTGGTATCAGATCTTTAGTCCTACCAGCCTATGACTAAAGACAATGAATACAACAGAAGAACCAGATGGTCGTGAGCACGTAGGTGACGAATATGTCACTTACAATAGGCACAGGGAAAGAAGGGATAGGCCTAACTTTCCACCCTTCCCTCCTAGTTCAGAGGAAGAGGAAGAGGCACACAAAGAAGCAGAGAGAAGAGAAGAGCGCGAGGCCGAGCGCGAAGCAGAGAGGAGGCTAGGTGACAGATATGAGCGACCAGAGGGCAGTGGTAAGGCCCCCGTGGATCCAGATGTAGCCTTCATGCAGGGTATCAGTGATATGCTAGCTAGTCGGCGGACCATGTCTCAATGTTTGGCTCAGGTAGCGGATAGACTGGCTATGGTAGACATTCCAGGCACACAAGCCCCACATGTAGCACAGGGGAACTCAGGGGCAGGCAGTAGACCCCCGTCACCCACTTGCACATACACCTCTGCGAGTAGGATTCCACGTTCGTTCTTTCCCAGCTTCCAGAGGGCACCCCCGGTAGCAGCGCTAGCACAGAGACCACCCACTCGTGCAGAGGACATTGTAGGGTATCGGAGAGAGTATGCAGCATTGGGCCATGACTTCCATCAGGATATGACCTTAGTCGATTATTGTGGACTCAGACTCAGGAACAGCCCGAGAGAGCCACAGAGGGGAGGGCCACAGCAGCAACAGCAGCAGGGGCATAACATTGATTTCATTTGGAAAGTTGGTAAACTCACCATAACTTCTTTTGACAGATCGTCCAAATGCATCGCCAAAGCTTGGGTACAGAAACTAGACACCTACTACAAGCTCAACCAGATGACCGAATCAGAGGCCATTAGTTTCGCCACCCCACACTTAGAAGGTGAGGCACACGAGTGTTGGTATCACAGATTGGTGACATTGGGTCACAGTCGCATCACCTCCTACAGAGAATTCACAGAGAGACTCATGGATAGATTTGACAGGAGGGATCCAAAGATCCATTTCAGAGATCTAGCCCAGTTGAGACAAACTGGCACAACAGAGGCATTCATCTCAGAGTTTCAAAGGGTAGCAGTGGAAGTGACAAACATATCTGAGCCCCGATTGGTCATGCTATTCACAGAAGGGCTCACAGAACCCTTGAGAGGATGGGTGAAGGCATATCGGCCTCACACCTTGCAGGATGCTATCCGACACACCAGAGATTTGGCGGACTCTGTGCCAAAATCTAAACCATTTACCAAACCCTTTGTACCACATAGAGACAAGGATCAAAAGAATCCTCAAAGGGAATGGAAGGGCAAGCCCAAGTTGGATGATGATACGAGACGGGAATTGATGAGGAAGAAGCTTTGCTTCTCTTGCAGAGATCCTTGGGTCCCCGAGCATAGATGCATGGGGAAGGGACAGATCCACTATATTGAAGTGGAATCAGGCAGTGAGGAGGAGGATGAGGATATTCAGGCATCGACAGACAGTGATTCAAAGACTGAGACCACTCATGAGCCATAGCAGTAGCCGAAGAAACCTCAGATATCGGCAAGGGCACAGCCCCAGGAGGACGCAAAACCTCGTAGAGAGGTGAAAGGGGGAACCATAGCCACCCTTTCAGGAGTACCCAAGTACAACACTCTCGGGCTCAAGGGCCTTGTCCAGGGGTAACGCATGACAGCTTTAGTTGATGGTGGGGCCACCCACAACTTCATACATGGGTCCTTAGTAACCAGGAGGGGGTTACGCACGGAGGAGTTTGAGTGATTCCATGTGGCAGTGGATGATGGATACACGATGACATGCTTGGACATGATCCCTAACCTAGAGGACAAACTAGGAAACTACACCCTGACTGACACATTCTATGTAGTTGACCTATCAAATATTGATGTTGTGTTAGGGGTACAGTGGTTATATTCATTGGGGAAGATTGGGTTCAACTATCAGACGTTGACCATGAGCTTCAGAGACGTCAATGGATCGAGAGTTGTGCTGAGAGGCATGTCTACAGGGGCACCTCAAGCAATATCGGCAAAGAGGATGGAGCGGATCTTTCGTCACAGTGATGTGGCTTATGCAGCAGAGTGTTTTATCACCATGCGAAAGGACTCAGAGGGTAGGGAGCAGTACCATCCATAGATCAGAGAGCTTCTGGAACGTTATAAGCCAGTATTTGAGTCGATACCACCAGGGAGACCGCCAGACAGGGGTTTTGAGCACATGATTGAGTTAGAGGCAGGGGCTACACCGATGATTACAACACCCTATAGGCACCCCAAGAAATTTAAGGATGAAATTGAGAAAGCAATCAAAGAATTGCTCGCTATGGGGCACATCAGGCCCAGCATGAGTCCTTTTGCATCTTCAGTCGTTCTGGTACTGAAGAAGGATGGCACGTTACGGATGTGCATCGATTACAGAGCGCTCAACAAGAAAACGATCAAGAATCGTTACCCCATTCCACACATAGATGAGTTGATGGATGAGTTACATGGGGCAGTCTTCTTCACTAAGATTTATCTATGCTCAGGATACCATCAGATCAGCATCAGGGAGCAGGACATTGAGAAGACAGCGTTTCGATGCCATTTCATACACTTTGAGTTCTTGGTCCTGCCGTTTGGACTGACCAACGCACCAGCCACTTTCCGGTCTTGCATTAACCATATCTTTAGAGGACAGTTGAGGAAATACCTTATGGTATTCTTCAATGATATATTGATCTACAATAAGACATGGGATGAGCATTTAGCACATTTGGGGAAGGTCTTGGATATTATGCAGGCACAGTCTTTATATGCCAAGGAATCCAAATGTGAATTTGGCATGAGGGACCTCCTGTACTTGGGGCATATCATCAGTGGGCGGGTAGTACAAGTCCATCAGGAAAAGATCAGGGCCATCGTGGATTGGCCAATGCCCAAGAATCTCACAGAGTTGAGAGGATTCTTTGGGTTATGCAGTTACTACAGGCGGTTCGTCAAGGGTTTTTCACAGTTGGGAGCACCACTCACAGACTTGACCAAGAAGGGTGCTTTTCATTGGACAGAAGAGTCACAGCAGACATTCGACAAAATGAAGGAGGTTATGAGCACATGCCCTGTTCTAGCCCTTCCAGACTTTATACAGCCGTTTGTCTTAGAGTGCGACGCATCAGGGGTGGGGATTGGAGCAGTCTTGATGCAGGGGGCCACCCCATCGTGTTTGAGAGCAGAAATCTCAAATGAGCAAGTGAGTTGTGTGTCTAAGTGAGGCGCTAGCCTCCTTATTTATACAAATCTGGCACGTTTGAAGTGTCTCTTCACTGGCAGGGCCGACTTCTCAAACTGGGTGGTTAAAACCACCTTTATTATATTTCGAGGCCTCTTGATATATTCTGGGGCCGACTTCTTCTTTTGCCTTTAACAATTACATTATGACCAATCCACGAAAGGGGATTTGGTCCTTATATAATGGCCGACATGATAAATCCACAATGGGGATTGATCCAATGAATAATATATCAAATAATAAAAAGAATACACTTTATAGTTACATTATTTTAACACTCCCCCTTAACAAGAAGGGTATTCTTCAATAGCATCAGGCGAGAGAGAGAGGACAACATCATCAACAACATCAAGTGGGTGAGGGGACAGCATCAAGTGGGTGAGAGGACAGCATCATCAATATCATCTCGGAACACTGACTGGCGTATCTATAAATCATCGGAAGTTTTCTTCATCGGCAGCATTGTCATTCTCAAAGGAATGCAATCATCATCTGCATCAATATGGATTAGTATAAAACTAATACATCATCATCACAGCATGAGGCTGGCTCATCATCATCATACTGGACCGGCTTTACGTCACAGCTGTAAGGCTGGAAGCACAGTACTCATCTTGCTTTACGTCACAACAATCAAGCTGGAAGCAAGATACTCATCATGCTTTACGTCACAGCAATCAAGCTGGAAGCAAGATACTAGACTAGCTTTACATCACAGCTGTCAAGCCGGAAGCACAGTTCTGGTCTCATCTCATCATCTTGCTTTACGTCACAGCAATAAAGCTAGAAGCAAGATACTCATCCTGTTTTACGTCACAGCAATCAAGCTGGAAGCAGGATACTAGACTGGCCTTACATCACAGTTGTCAAGCCGGAAGCTCAGTGCTAGTCTCATCACATCTTCTTACTTTACGTCACAGCCATCAGGTTGGAAGCACGATACTAGACTGGCTTTACGTCACAGCTGTCAAGCCGAAAGCTCAGTGCTAGTCTCATCACATCTTCTTGCTTTACGTCACAACCATCAGGTTGGAAGCAAGATACTAGACTGGCTTTACGTCACAGCTGTCAAACCGGAAGCACAGTACTAGTCTCATCACATCTTCTTGTTTTACATCATAGCACTGAAGCTGGAAGCAAGAGATGTCTCATCACAGTAACTACTCCCCTTTCGAGGAAGGTCCTTTCGGACTATACCAAGCTTATCTCGAAAGTGCTCAAAGTTTACACGAGATAGAGGCTTGGTCAACACATCAGCAACTTGTTCATCCATGCTAACGTACTGGAGCTTTAAGGCTCCTCTCTGCACAATGTCACAGATGTAATGATATCGGATCTCTATGTGCTTCGACTTTTCATGGACTACAGGATTCTCTGTCATCTTTATGCAGCTCTGGTTGTCACATAGGATCATGGTTGCTTCCATCTCTAGGTCAAATAGGTTGGTCAACAACTTTCGAAGCCATATAGCTTCGCAACTGGCAGAACATGAAACAATGTATTCTGCTTCCGTTGTGCTGAGAGCAATGCTGGATTGCTTCTTACTCTACCACGAGATCATGGTTGATCCCAAATTGAAACAACATCCTGAAGTGTTTTTTCTGTCAGAAACACTTCCTGCCCAATCTGAATCAGTGTACCCACTCAATGTGAAATCATGATCTCCATCATAGCTGAGACCACAATCTATTGTACCCTTAAGGTACCTCATCACATGTTTTGTAGCCACTAGGTGAACATGTCTAGGTTCTACCAGAAACTAACTCAAGGTGTTCACGACAAAACAACGTGGCATCAATCGGTTCTGACAAAGTGTCGACCAACAACTTCAGCTTCGCTTCCATGGGTGTATTCATGGACTTGCATTCCAACATGTCAAATCTCTTCAAGATTTCGACTATATACTTCCCTTGGTTAAGGAAGAGCCTCTCAGGACTCTGCCATACCTCAAGACCTAAGAAATAATGCATTAGGCCAAGGTCTTTCATCTCAAATTCTGAGGCGAGTCTCTTCTTACATTCGTTGATGAGTTTTTCTTCTCCAGTTAAGAATAAGTCATCCACATATAGCAACAATATTACTGGCTCATCGTTCATAACTTTGAACTAGAGGTTAGAATCAACTTTACTCTTGGTAAAACCTAAGCTCGTCAAGAAAGTGTCTATACGGCCATACCAAGCTCTAGAAGCTTGCTTCAATCCGTACAAGGCTTTCTTCAACTTGCAGACATAAGACTTCCTATCTTCAACTTCAAATCCTTGAGGTTGCTCTATATACACTTCCTCTTCAATGACACCATTTAGGAAAGCTATCTTCACGTCCATCTGGTGTAGCTTCCACTTCATCTTAGCTGCAAGAGCCATGATGGTTCTGATCGAAGTGTATCTGGCTACAGGAGCGAATGTCTCTTCATAGTCAATGCCTTTCTTTTGAGAAAAGCCATGAGCGACAAATCTTGCTTGTACTTCTCAACACTTCCATCAGCAGCATGTTTTATTTTGAAGAGCCATCTGGAGGATACCACATCTTTACTCTTCGGTCTGGGAACTATTTCCCATACATCGTTCTTTATTATGGATTGGTATTCCTCTATCATGGCATCTGCCCATTCTTTCCTCTGAATGGCTTCTTCAAAGCAGGTAGGTTCCTCCTCTAGAAGATCACACGTCAAAGCCATATAACTGGAGAATGGCTTTGGTCTTTTTCCCTGTCTCGTGGTTCCTTCGGGAACACCATACTTCTCTCCATCTTGAATAAGCTCTCTAGCCCACGTTGGCTTTCTTTTATGGAGGATCGCCATCTGAGGAGGTTCTTGAACTTCTATCATGTCATGATCTTCTAGAAATTCCTCATCAGGGAAAGTTACGACTTCCCTCACTGGTTCTGCAGCTCTAGGAACCTCCCTCACCGATTCTGCAGTCTTGGGGATTACAGGTTCCTCTTCATATACTTCTTCAAGCTTGCATCTTCTTGATTTCTTGAGCGTTGCATCTTCATCAAAGGTCACATCCCTGCTGATCTCAATGTGACGGTGACCTGGTATATAGATTCTGAAGGCCTCGGAGACCTCACAGTATCCCACAAATATTCCATTCTTTCCTGAGGGTTCCAACTTGTTTCTCTTCTCTTTCGGTATATGAATAAATATTGGGCAGCCAAATATTTTGAGATGGCTTACCTCTGGCTTCTTTCCGGTGAACATCTCTTCCGGGGTCTTGAGCCCAAGTGCACTATGGGACAATCGGTTTTGCAACTATACAGCTGCCATTGCTGCTTTTGCCCATAAGCACATAGGAAGATCTTGATCATGGATCATAGTCTTCACAGCTTCCATTATCGTTATGTTCTTTCGTTCAGCTACACCGTTTTGTTGGGGATTATAGGGAGTAGTGAGTTCCCTCTTGATCCCAACATCTTTGCAGAAGTTCACAAACTCTTTTGAGGTATATTCTCCTCCATTATCTGACCTGAGTATCTTAATCTTTCTTTCAGAAAGATTCTCTATCAAGGCTTTGAATTCCTTGAACTTGCAGAACACTTCATCTTTAGATTTCAAAAAATATACCTAGATCTTATGAGAATAATCATCAATAAATGATACATAATATACATACCCACTAATGGAGGACGATGGCATTGGTCCACATACATCTAAATGAATTAGCTCTAGGACTCCTTCTGCTTTGTTGTCGCTCTTCAGAAAGGGGTTCCTTATGTTCTTCCCTTGTGCACATCCATTGCATATGCCTTCATGGTCAACCTTGAGTTCTGGTAAACCTGTGACTACTTTGCATATGTATGGTAGCGCCTTGTAGTTGATGTGAGCTAATCTTCTATGCCAAAGTTCAGATGAGTTTTCAATGGCGTGGGTCATGGCAGCCTCTAACTGACCCTTCAGTTTATAAAAGCCATTTTCTTCACCTCCAATGATGATTGCTTCATTTAAGGTTTTTCCTTTAGCCCACATGAGAACTTCTCCATCTATAAAGGCAACTCTGAAGCCTTTCTTTTCTAAAGCTAAAATGGAGAGTAGGTTCTTAGTCAAACCTGGTACATATAGTACGTCCTTCATCTTTAGTTAATTCACTGAATTTAATTTGTAGTTTGATTCTCCCACTCCCTTGATGGGATATTGGTAATCATCTCCAAGTGTCACTTTCTGAGAATTCTGAGATACAAGAGAGAATGTCTCTTTGTCCCGTCATGTGCTTGGATGCACCACTATCAATGAGCCAAGTGTCCTCTCCAAGTGTTACAGATCCTGAGAGGGTTGAGATTAAGACATGGTCTTTGATCTGCTCTCTTATCATCTTTGTGGGTGGCTCTTCATCTTCGACTACATGG
>JZKD02S2053951.1:0-41363 GCA_000966675.3 Picea glauca | reverse complement strand
AAGAAATGATGGATAAGGGTTATATTCGACCCAGCATGTCCCCATGGGGAGCACCAGTCCTGTTTGTGAAAAAGAAGGATGGCACCCTTAGACTGTGCATAGATTACAGACAACTCAATAAAGTAACTGTAAAGAACAAGTACCCGTTGCCCAGGATCGATGATCTATTCGATCAGTTGGGAGGTGCATCTGTCTTCTCAAATATTGACTTGAGGTCGAGTTACCATCAAGTCCGAATCAAGGGTGAAGACATCCATAAAATCGCCTTTCGAACACGGTATGGTCACTATGAGTTTGTGGTAGTGCCATTTGGGTTAACCAATGCCCCTGCCACTTTCATGTGCTTAATGAACAATGTACTCAGTAAATTTTTAGATAAATTTGTACTAGTCTTTATTGATGACATTTTAATCTAATCTAAGAGCAAAGAAGAACATGAAGAGCATCTTAGAATTGTGCTGCAAGTGCTAGGAGAGCATAAACTCTATGCTAAATTCAGTAAATGTGATTTCTTTCAGAAGCAAATACACTACTTGGGACATGTTCTTTCCAAGGAAGGGGTAGTAGTAGATCCTGACAAGATCAGGTCTATCATGGAATGGCCCACCCCAAGGGATGTCTCAGACATTAGATCCTTTATGGGATTGGTGGGATACTATAGGAGATTTATAAAAGATTTCTCCAAGATTGGTTGTCCAATCACTGCCCTCCAGAAGAAGGGAACACAATTCTTGTGGACACAGCAATGTGAAGAAAGATTTCAAACTTTGAAACATTTACTAACCCATGTACTCGTGTTGAAAATCGCTGACCCAGAAGCTAACTTCCTTGTGTGCACAGATGCCTGTAAGGAAGGACTCAGAGGAGTCCTCATGCAAGAAGGAAAGGTGATCTGCTATGAATCCCGAAAATTGAATGAACATGAGGTCAACTATGTGACTCACGATCTAGAATTGGCTGCCATAGTGCATGCCTTAAAAATGTGGAGGCATTAACTCTTGGGAAGAAAATTGTTCTTATGACAGATCACTGTGGATTACAGTATTTGTTCAACCAACCAAAGCTCAATGCTAGACAAGCTAGATGGATGGCCCTCCTTAGCGAATTTGATTTTGAAATCAAACACATTAAAGGGAAAGAGAATAGGGTGGCCAATGCCCTCAACAGAAGCATGAGAACGATTCACCTGGCAGCAGTGAGTACCTGCGAGACAGATGTCAAGAACAGAGTCAAGAAGGCAAAAGAAACAGATCCCTTCGTTCGAAATGTGACCCTGTACCTACAACAAGAACCCACTGGAGTAAAATATGAAGGCTATCGGATGACCAAGGGAGGACTGCTCACCTACAGGGATAGACTGTACATTCCCAACTGTGACGACTTGAAGAGGTTCATCATGGATGAACTACATTAAAGACCCTAAACCGGTCACCCAGGATACCAGAAGATGATTTCTGCCACCCAGAAACAATTTTATTGGCCCGACTTTAAGAAGGATATAGCCAAATATTTGGCCCAATGCATAGAGTGCCAACAGGTTAAAGAAGAACATCGACACCCAAAAGGACTATTACACCCTTTACCCATCCCAGAATGGAAATGGGAAACCATCTCCATGGATTTTATCACTGGATTACCGATTTCAACCAAACAGAATGATGCCATTATGGTGGTGGTGGATAAACTGAGCAAGTCTGCTCATTTTGTCCCCGTCAAATCGAACTATAAGGCAATAGATATCGCCCAGATATTCATGAAAGAGGTATTCAGACTGCACGGTATGCCGAAAGAGATAATATCTGACAGAGATACCAAATTTACTTCCAATTTCTGGAAATCACTGATGGCGGGATTAGAGACTAAATTGTTGTTTAGCACCGCCTATCACCCTCAAACCAACGGAAAGACAGAAAGAGTGAATCAAATATTATAGGATATGTTAAGGATGCATGTGATGCATCAATTCAGGAAATGGGAAGACTACCTGCCATTGGTATAATTTGCTTACAACAACGACTACCAAGCATCCTTAAAGATGAGTCCCTTCGAGGTCCTCTATGGTAGGCCGTGTAATACTCCAGTTAGCTGGAGTAACCCTGTAAACATGATTTCTATTGGACCCGATATGTTGAAAGAGATGGAACAACAAGTGACTCAGATAAAACAAAATCTGAAGGTCGCTCAGAACCGACAGAAAAGTTACGCCGATCAAAAGAGAACTCCAAGAGAGTTCAAAATAGGAGACCATGTATATCTCAAAATTAAGCCTAGAAGGAGTTCCCTGAAAATGGGAGCTTGTGCCAAATTGGCACCCTGGTATTGTGGACCCTTTGACGTTCTAGATAGAGTGGGACCTGTAGCCTATCGCCTATCACTTCCTCCCACAGTAAAAGGACATAATGTTTTCCATGTTTCATTACTGAAGAAATATGTACATGATGCTAATCATATAATTGACTAGTCTGTGATCCACGTGGAATCGGAGGGAGAATTTTTACCAGAACCCTAATGCATATTGGATAGAAAGGAAACCCTGCTCTGGAACAAAACCATTGCACAAGTCAAGGTGCAATGGAAACATTTTGGCCCAGATGAGGCTACATGGGAGATGGAAGATGCCATGAGACAGGCGTATCCGATTTTTCTTACTTCTGTAAATGCAATTCATGTTAGTAGATAAGAACTTCGAGGACGATGTTCCTTTTAAGGGGGAGGGAATTGTAACACCTTGTTTCCCCCAACTTGTAAATATAACCAGATTGGCCAAGAACTATGGCAAACTCATAAATATGAATATGTGATGTAAATGGACCTTGAGGAAGAGGTCAATGAATGTGAATAACATTCTGAATTTATTGCAGGACTGCTGATGAGGGGATGTGCAGAAAAGGAGACCACGATTGTAGTGGAAGGCACCTGAAAAGGTGGCGTTAACTTCCACCGAGAATTAAATACTGTATTTGGACTCCACTGGCCCGGAGAACCAAAAGCAGCTCGCTGGCCCTGAAATTCAATGCCTCACAGACTGGTAGGTGGATGGCTTGATGAGGGATGGGATGGTGAACCACCCATCCATAGAGCCATCAGGTTTGATCAGCGCGAGGGTAATCATGCCACACACAACCTCGCGAGAGGATAAGGCGTATGGCAGAGGTGATTGAAAGGGCAGACGCGAGGGGAACTCTGGAGGAGGTAGAGTGAGTGATAGCAGAGAGGAAGGATTGCAACCTTCGCTCCTGGTCACTGGAAGACAGAGAGACGCAGTCTCAGAACATCGTGTTCTCAGCTCGGAGGTGGCTAGTGGTAAATCCTTTGGGATTCTCTGAGCCTACGGTTGGGTGGAAACGAACACCACTCTCAGCAGTTGCACCCACTTCTGAAGTTATTTATGATAAGTGTTTTGCACATAATGCATCTTGAAATTCATATGCTGACATATATGTTCATAATTTGTGAAATGGTGAACAATTACAGTATAAGAATGTCTATGTAGTGTTTTGATAAGTAATGTTAGATATATGCTTATAACAGAAAGACCACGCATGGCTTATGTTGGTACATGAATTGAATTAGGCATGAGTCGAACTAAGTTAGGCCTCTAGCCCATTCTCGTGGATATTTTTACCCATATCTACCTCTGGAAATGCCCTGGTATAGATCTCTTCACAGAGATTTCCTCCTTAGAAAGGTTCAACAAGAACCCAGAAAATAGACCTGAATGCGCAAGCCTTAATAACCCTGTATGAAGAGAAATGACCCTCTCAAGGTTTCAAGGTAGCAGCGTAGGGATAAGTAACGATTCGACGGATGAGATCCTGTTGGAAGACCCATGGTCATTCAGGACCATCAGATTGAAGAAATTAGTAGGAGCATCATACCCCTCGCTCCCTTTCCCTCTATCTTCGTGAATAGCGAGGAAATCAGGATCGTAGGTTCCCCAAGGTCCCCGAGAACATTTGGACCATTGATCTTCCTACATCCACGAAGTAGTGAGAGAATGCACAAGGTGGGACAATCTGAACCGTTAGATCTGGCTCCGTTTCCCCGTCAGCCGTCGGATCGGACAGATAAGCGCCTCTTTGGGTTGGCGTTTGACAAAGCCCGAGAACTCATCTGGACCTTCCATCCCTTTAGGAAAGGTGTCAGAGATCCGGAGAGAGTCGGGATATTGGCCATCGGCATATCGAAGATCCTAAGGTCGAGGGAATCGGGTCGCTATAAGTCGCGAACCCCGAGAGCTCATCTGGACCGTCCATCCATTTGGGACGCATGTCAGAAATCTGGGTCATCGGTGAAATCCATAGTGAAAACCGTCGATACAATCAGAGCCGTCCATATGATTGGAACAAGTGGCAACCATCAAGACTCACATAGATAAGTGCCTTGTTGGTTTGGCATTTGGCAGAGTCCGAGGCTCAATATGGACCGTCCATCCATTTAGGATGCGTGTCGGAGAGATGGAGCCATCGGGATATCGGCATTCGGGAAATTGGGATTTCTGAGGTCGAAAGAACTGGGACATCGAAAGTCTCAAAATTCCGGGGGAATCGAGACTATCCACTCGAGGATACACGTGGAAGAGATCGGAGCCATCGAGGAAGGCCCGACAAGGAATCCGTCTATCGGCGTTTGGGTGATCAGGAAATCGGGGATCCCGATGACAAGAGGTTTGTGCACTTTGAAAATGCGAAACGCGATACCCTGATCAGTGGGGGACAGTTGTTAGCATATCCAGAGCAGTGGAAGCCCCCTTGAATGGGAACCAGCTGTCGGAACAACGGATAAGGAGATTAGGAACCGTTGATTTTGGCAACTGCTCACCGCTATTGATTTTTGTTACGGAGGAAGGGCTTCCTGGTGACGTCAAATCGGGAATCTGTGCATCGGGAAATCGAGGATTTTGTTGACAAGAGGTTTGGTGCATTTCGATACGTGAAACCCCGAACTCCGATAAGAGATAAGACCGTGGTCACAGGTTAACGGTCATATGGTTCGAGGCCTATAGTCAGGAGGGATAACGCTAAAGGGGCGCGTCGGGATTCGAGGAATCGCGAGTCCTGGGGACGTTTGCATTTCGACGTTGGAAAATCCGAAACTCTGATGAGAGGTAAGGTGGTGGTCATATAGAGGGAGGTCGTATGAACCCCAAAAGGCTAGCCCCCAGGGACTAGCGAACGTTGGAGCGCGTCGGGAATCGGAGGATCGCGGATCCAAGGTGCATATGCACTTCGATATTAGAAAGCCCGAAACCCCGACGAAATGAAAAGCTATAAGGCTAAGGTCTTGGGTACATGGTCGTGTGGACTAGGAGCCTAGCCAGGGAGGGGCTAAGGACAAAAAGGAGTTCATCGTCCATCGGGAATTACAGAGTACAAGAACCCTTGACAATGGGAAATACGAAACCCTGATAACCTGAAATTAGGATCAGGGAAGACTACGGTCAAGGTGCAGAAGGCCATGTAGAAGAAAGAAAGAGCCAACTCATGCTGGGTATCCATGGTTATTTAGGGATTCGAGTCCGACAGAGGACCATAAAAATTCAAATTTAGGTAGCGGGTATGTTACAATAGGTTATGATAATAACATAAACTATGATAAGGAAATAAGAAGTTTAAAATTGTGATAAGAATTCAAATTGAATCCAACATCTTAATATGAAACTAAAAATTTCAATCTTCATAATATTTTTAAACATAAACACCCTCTTATCTTCAAATTATCTCAATTATAACCTAAACGAATAAAGCCTATTCATATTCACATGAATAACAATGTTATGAAGATGCTCTTAATAGTGAAACATTATTAACGAGAAAATAAAAGAAAGAAAAACTCTTTGCCTCTTAAAAAGATAGATAAATAAAAAAAAATCTAAAAATAAACTAACAAGTGACCTGGTGCTTGTCACCATACAAGTAAAATTCAAACATCATAATAGATGTCCTGCAATAGACATTGGGATATACTCGTTCATTAATTCGTTATCATTGCGTGCATTCATTAAATCAATGACCTTAAAATTCGCTATCAGTGAATATAAGTTGTTGTCCATTAAGACAGATTTAATCTTGTGTAAAGGAATTAACCGGTTATCATTTCATAAAGCATTGACAAGGCCGAGTTACCCAGTAACATGGAGTTGTAGAGATATGAAACGCAGATTCAATTAGACAAAAATCGTAGGGTTAAATATGTAAATGATCGTAGGGTTTAACATGTGTCAAGGCTGAGTCGCAGGATAAAGTCGATGTGCACATAGACAGCGCAGGGTGCCCCATTAAATCGTTGGCTGATATAAGTAATGTGCAGTTCAAAAAAGTACTGATACACAGTCTTATAAAAGTGCTAGTGTTGATATAAGTTAATGTTAACACGTAGCCAGAAATAAATTCTACGCCAGTTAGAGTAAAAACGCAGGTGTAACATTGGGGTGCAAAATTTGGCAGAGAGTAAATTGGTACAGTAAATTTTGCACAATAAATTAAATTTTTCACAGTAAATTAAATTGGCATCGTAAGTTAATTTTCACATGTAAAGTAAAAACGCAGGGGGGTGTTCATCAGGGAGATCACTAAACACTGAGTTAAATACCTAGGAGTATATGAAGACCCCGTGGAATCTGAGAGCAAGTGAAGAAAATAATAGCAAAAATTATAGTATGTGCACTCACCACCACTTTTTTGTGTGTATATAACTCATTGAAAGATAGAAGAGGCACAATAGTTGGTGTGACCTTCCATGGCAAAGGAGATGCTTCGCTAGAGAAGGTGAAGTGGCAATTTGCAAAAAGAAAATAAAAAACGTTAGTTTCATGAATGACTAAATGAGTTACAAAAGATACATCTGGCATTAGGGAATAATGTCGAACAACTGTATCCTTGTCATTGGAATAAGACGATGGGAGAGAGACCATAAACTTGAAGACATCCAAATTGATAAGCTTGAACATATGTTTGTCAGAAGGAAAGAAAAAACAACAGAGACGATGAGGATCCATAGGAGAATTAAGATATCCAGAGATTGGTCCAAAAGGACCCGTCAATTCCTTAAGTTGTGACACAGAGATTGTGCGATGATAAGACCTGTTATAATCCGTTGTTCAGACAATATTCGTTTAGTTACATAAACTGTGAGCATTTGGGTATTCCTTGATTTCCAAAAAATTCGTGGTTGAGGGTGTTGAAATGCAGAGAATATTTCCATCAAATAAGATAAAAAACAGAATTAAGTTGCCAGGAAGGTATTACCACGCAGAGTTAAATTATCCAGCAATATATATAAAATTGCACAGTTAAAAATTTCATGGATGAGTATGTTGAAGTGCAGAGAATAAACACATGCCAGATGTACAAAATCGCAGGGAAAAAATTGCCCTTAAAATAGATTAAAATGCATAGGAAGGTCATTGGCCAGATGGATCAGAAAGCAAGGTAAATTCGCCTTAAAACACAATGAAATTGCATAGGAAAAATTATAGTCAAGGTATTAAATTGCAGAGCGAAAATTCGTCAGTTGTAAGGATAAAATTCAAAGTAAAAAGATAAGTAAATCATCCATCAAGACGTAGGGAAAAAATAGAGTTAAAAAAAATTAGGGGATAGGAATGCTAACAATGGCAGAATTACTCAACACAATGACCATCAATTGGCCACGAACAATCAACAGCGGTAGACGATTGGGCAACACATCCTTCGCTCATCATCCACGCACAAAAAAGAAGGGAATTAGGATCTATAGGTCTATTAACATCAAAGTGACGACCATATATCCAACTCTTGGATGACTGCTCAGGCATGGAATGATGATCTAGGGATGAGGATGAAGTAAAGCACAAATCTTCACAATAACTCAATAAAACCAATAGGACAGTCACAACATTCAGGGATCAAATGCCAAGGGAATCAGGTCAAGCAATGAGCTTAAGGCTATGGGGAAATAAGTTCTCAATTAAAATGCTAAGTCCAACACATTCTTTACATAGTTAAAAGTATAGAAATGAAAATGTAAGGTCAATAATGATCTACCATGCAGAATAACAACAAGCGTACCGTAGCCCAAGTCGCTCACTCTGAGTCGTTGTCCCACGCGCTTAGTGCAGCTCCTGCTTGTCGACCGATGAAACTTCACTTGTAACTCCCAGCCAACTCTAGGGCTACTCTTCTTCCCCCTTAGCCCCCTAAGCCGCAAAGGGGCCACGCACAATAAAACAGAGAACAACTAGCTCCTAGCTCGCCTCGCAAGGTCGAGCTACCACTCCTCACTGAGCTGGCTATCCCAACTCCCATAAGATAAGTCAGTCAAGTCTAAAATTTTGCAGCGTAACGTTATGCATGAAAGAAGAGATCCATCCTCCTCCTCCTCCCTCCTTTATATAGAGTTTCTAAGTCATTTTCTTTCCCAAATTCCCTTTTAATTGATTGTTCAAAAATTTAATTCAAAAAACTCCTCCCCATACATGTGTCACCCATCCCCTTCGTTGCACCAGGAATCAATTTCATTAATTATTTAATTACTCCTATTTCCATCACCCACCTAAAAGAATTCCTAGAATCGCTCCTAGGTGTCCTCATATTCCCTTACACATTTTAATGACTTACCCCCTTACTAATTACTAGTTGAGTTCAATTTAGAAAGTTCTTAATGGAACGATACCTTGCTAAGTTAGTCATTCTGCTTTTTCCTTATGTTTCCCTTTCTCTTTATGTTCCCCCCCTTTTCCCTTAGTTTCCTAATTCTTTTAAATTTCCCTCTTTCCCCTTTTGTCTAAAACTCAAATTAGCAAGTGTAGAAAATTACCCCTTTTCCCCTTTTTCTTTTTAATTATTAAATTTTTAATTAACATATGTAACAAAACAATCAATCCCCCCCCCCCGTTTTTTTAAATTTAATCCCACAAAGTAATTTGATTTTAATAATTTAATCGAGTTTCTTACCCCCTTTTGTCACATGTTTAAAGATGATTATTACTATTTTTATTTTTTTTACCACAAGTATTACTTTATACCTAGATTTTAATTTTCGCGGCTAGGCAACATTTTAATTAGGGATTTTTTTTTTAACTTTATCATCACATCATTCGTTCTAAGGCCATCTAGGTTTATTCAATTATTAGTTAACAATCTGTCGTGCCTTTCAGGACACACTAGGTTCTCCAAGGGTGCCACTCACCTCATTTTGTTTCCCTGGTGCGACGTGCCCTTCAGGACGCACTACGTGCTCCAAGGGTGCCACTCACCTCTTTTTGTTTCCCTTGCGTGACGTGCCCTCTAGGACACATTAGTGCTCCAAGGGTGCCACTAGCCTCTTGACTGACCTGGTAGACATCAAAAACCCCTGGAGTCAATACTCTTCCAGGTGATCTTGTGGGAGACTAAGGGCCTCTAAGGAATAAGGCCCCTGCCTTATTGCGTGCCCCTTAGAATCATTGTGAGCAAATGTCACAGTTTTCCCTCACGACATCGTGGGTCTTCTCAAACTAGGTAGTCTTTAACCTACAATTCGAACCATGACGAGAGTGCCAGTAGATTGTGGCAGGGTTGTTGTCCACACCTCTCCCTCAACATTTCTGGTAGTCGTGTGTGACCCCTCTACTCCACATGTGAGTATAGTCGGCAAGCTATCGTCAGCCTACATCATCAACAGATCATGTTAGAAATAAAATCCATAATCATAACATATAATCAGATGCACATATGTCATATATACAACAATCAAACCTCAATAGTCCACTCCCTGACTCGATCCAGAGTCTAAGGGTTTCATCGATGCCTTTGCATCCTCGAGGTCCAAAATATTTCACACTCAAGAGAACTGAGTCAATAGCACCTATCTATATCAATACAACAAAATAACATGTCATCATATCCATATTGTCTCATAATCACAATCAAATGCCCAATAGTATAATAATGTGGATCACTTGTAAGCAAGTGTCCTCAAAGAATAAGTTCGCTCAGTGCGTGCAAGAGAGGGATGTTACATACACCCCCTCTTGGTCTAAACTTCGTCTGAAGTTTCACAGTATATAAGTGCCGAAATAATGTGTATCATAGAGTCATAAGTCTATCTATCAAACAAAAATGGAAACTGTTGGCGCATATCATATGCATCCTCCCAGGTCGCTGAGTGCAGTCTATAGTTGTCCCACTAGACCTTGACCTGATCTACTATTCAACGCCGTAGTTGTCGAATGCGATGATTCAGGATGTGGATCAACTCAGCCGTGAGCACCCCCTCATTCGATACTTGCAAGGAACTCATGTCAATAACATGTGTAGGATCACTAATATAATGTCTCAAAACAGATATGTGAAAAACATCGTGCATACGCCTCAAAGAATTAGGCAAGGCTAGTCGATAGGCCATGGGCCCCTTTCTCTCAACAATCTCAAAAGGTCCCATGAACCTAGGAGAGAGTTTATCTCCCTTTTTAAAATTAATCGAACTCTTATGTGGTTTTACCCACAAGAAGACTCGATCGCCAACTTCGTAACTACGGTCTACACAATGGGCATCAACATAATTCTTTTGTTGATCATGTGCTTCTTTGATCCTTTGTATTATTTTTTTCATTTGATATTCCATTTCTTGGATCGCTTCTGGTCCCACCAGGACCCTATCCTCAAGATGATCCCAACTCAAGGGCGTCTGACATGGCCGCCCATAAAGGAACTCGAAAGGCACCATCTTAATGGTGCTTTGGTAACTGTTGTTACAAGCAAATTATACCAGTGGCAAGAATTCTTCCCAACGCTTTTGTTGGTCCATCACGTACATGTGAAACATGTCTTCAAAGATTTGGTTTGTTCATTCGGTCTTCCCGTCAGTCTCTAGGTGATACGCAGTACTAAAGTTAAGTTGGGTTCCCAAGGCCTCTTGGAAACTAGTTCAAAATCATCCGGTAAACATTGATCCTTGATCAGATGTAATCTTGTTAGGATCTCCATGCAGCCTCACAATCTCACTGATGAAAACTCTAGCTATGTCAGGTGCCTGATACGTCATATGAACAAGAATAAATTGAGGACTCTTTGTCAGAGTGTCGACTACCACAAAAATCAATTCATGTCTCCTTGTCGTCAATGGAAATCCAACAATGAAATCCATCGAAATGACCTCCCATTTTTATTCCAGAATAGCGTGTGGTTGTAATAATCCTTTTGGATGTCTATGTCCATCCTTTACCTACTGACATTCTAGACATCTGGCCACATAGTTGACTATGTCCGCCTTCATTCCTTTCCATAAGAATAAGGGTTTAAGGTCCACCCTCATCTTCGTGACTCCCGAGTGAGCCATGTACACTGCTTTGTGAGCCTCATCTAGGATCAAACTCCTCAAGTCGTTGTTCGGTGGTACACAAATCTGATTTTTAAACCTCAATAGTCCATCGTTGTCAAACGTAAATCCTTCAAATCTTGGTGCCATCATTGTTTTTTGTCTGATAAAATCCTTCACCTCTTTGTACCAGTCACCGTCACGCTGTAAAGTTAGAATCTTTTCACATAGATTCGTCTGAAGAGGAAACAATGAAAATATGTGTGGTCTCCGACTAAATGCATCTGCCACTTGGTTCAGTATTCCTTTTATGTAAGAAATCTCGAAATCGTACTCGCTAAGACATTCCAACCAACGTCATTGTCATGCGTTTAGGTCGCTTTGCGTAAAGATGTGTTGTAGTCCACAGTGGTCCGTCTTTAGTTCAAATTTTTGTCCAACAAGGTAGTTCTCCAAACCTTCAAGGCATATACAATGGCTAACAACTCCAAATCATGCGTCTCATAGTTCTCCTCATTCCTTCTCAGTTTCCTCGAGATGTAAGTGATCACTCGATTGTCTTGCATCAAGACTCCGCCTAAGCCTTCCTTGGATGCGTCAGTTCATACCAAGAATTCTGCGTCCATGTCAGGGATCTTTAGTATCGATGTTGTTGTCAACCACTCTTTGAGCCTCCGAAATGCTTCTGTGCATTTCTCGGTCCAAACAAACTTCTTGTTCTTCTTCTGTAATTCCGTGATCGGAATTGATATCTTTGGAAATCCCTCGATGAACCATTGATAGTATCCTGCTAAACCCGTGAATCTACGCACTCCTGAGACATCTGTCGGCGCATGCCATTTCATAATAGCCTCGACCTTTGCTGGATCCACGATGATACCTTCACCAGAGATGACATTCTCTAAGTAGTGAATCCTCGATTGATAAAACTAGCATTTGGAAAACTTCCCATACAATTTGTGCTCTCGCAGACATTGTATTACCAAGCGCAAGTGCTCATCATGCTCCTCCATCATCCGAGAGTAAATCAAAATATCTTCAATGAACACTTGGACAAACTTGTCCAAGTACTTGCGGAACACCCCATTCATCAAACTCATAAATAGCCCCGAGGCGTTTGTCAGTCCAAATGGTAAATTAGTAAACTCGTAATGTCCAAAACTCATCTTAAAGGCCATCTTAGGAATGTTGTCCTCATTGATCCATAATTGGTGATACCCTGATCACAAATCAATCTTGGAAAACACCATTGTACCCTTCATCTGATCGAACAAATCATCAATCCTTTGCAATGGATACTGATTCTTGATCATTGCCTTGTTCAATTGATAGTAGTCAATGCAGAGTCTCCACGACCCATCCTTCTTTCATATGAAAATAACAGGCACACCCCATAGTGACACACACGGTCGTATAAGTCCTGGGTCTAGCAACTCTTTCAGTTGCATTCTCAACTCCTGTAACTCCAAGGTTGACATCTGATAAGGAGTTCTAGCTGTCGGTTCATTCCTTGGTTTTAGGTATATGGTAAACTCCAATTCCCTCTCCGGTGGCATCCTAGGTAAATCCTCCAAAAATACATCTACAAACTCTCTCACCACCGGTAGGTGTTCTAGACCTTCTGCTACTCCTTTTTCATTTAATGCAAGGATTGCATAAAGCTTACATCCCTTATGAAAGATCTTCTGTAACTGTAAGGAAGAGATAAACCTATGGGAAACTTCCTGGTTTCATCCTACAATCACTCATCTATGTCCCTCATCATCGACCAATCTCAATTGTTTCATCTTACAGTTGAGTATCACCTCATGTGATTCCAGCCAATCCATACCGATCAAAACGTCATAATATCCTAAGATCATGATGTACAGGTTGGCCTTGGTGATAAAATCTCCCAGGTTAAGGGTACAACTTGTAACCTTTCCTCCAACCTTTTGTTTGGCTTCTGAAGCCATCTCTACAAAGCTAAAATCATCCTATTCGACAGACTTTACCTTAATCCTCTTTAGCATTGCATTATAAATGAAACTCCCGGTAGCACCAGGATCTATCAAAATACTAAGGGTCTGGTTAGAGACAATACCTGAAGTCTCGAGCACAGTTGACTGGTGCTCTACCTGGCGATTATTCACCATTACATGAATTTGATGGGCCTTGCCCAAATTTCCCACGGTAGTGGGTCCATCTGATCCAGACGCTCTAGTCCTCTCCACTGGGTAGTCACGCTGGTAGTGTGGATCCCCACATGTCCAACACCCCTTCTTCGGTCCAATACTCCTGGTACTCGAAGTAGAAGTTGATGGCCCACCGGCCTGGAATCCTGGTCTGTTCTACTGAATAGGCCTAAACTGTTGATGTTGATGCTATGCTCCCCAATAAGGTTTCCGTTGTTGAGGCACTGGTCATCGAGGTGTAGTGAAATCAGATCCTCTCTGGAATCCATTATACCCTGGCGTATGTCTAATTGGTGTCTGATGTTGCGATGTACCAGATGATACATGCCTTACTGGTTTCACTGGAGTCCTGCTCTAACCCCTACTGATAAGCTCCTCCTTTGCTATGAGGGCCTTCTGGATGACATCATGTAAGGTCAGAGGCATCAGAATCTTAACCTTTGCACGTATGCTACCATTAAGGATGAACATGAACCTGTTGACCTTAAGCTTCTTAGGATTAAGATGCAAAGCATACCAAAGAAACTCCATAAAATGAACCTCATACTCGGGCACCGTACGACCACCCTATCGTAATGCATTGAACTTGTTGAGATGATGCTCAATGAATTCCTCTGATAGGTACCTCTCTCAGAACTGTTCCTCGAATAGTTCCCATGACATGTCTTCGAGGGTTATGTTCAATTATGGCAGGAGTGTCTTCCACCAAAGAAGAGTGCTCCCCTTCAGTTGAAATACCTCCATGTGAACCTTCATGTTGGAGGTATGGTCGTGAAGTGAAAAGCACACTGGCATATTCTCCAACCATGCCTCGGCGACTGCACTGTCTAGGGAACCAAAGAACTCGAGAAATTTTACCTTCTCGAGTTTGCGGTGAATGCTACCAATACCAAATAGAGCACGTAGTGGACCCTCAGGGGGTGCTGACACCCTAGCTCATATTTGTCCAAACAACTAATCAGTGCCTCAGACATCCGCTGGAAACACCTCAACAAACCAACCACATCACCCACCGCTATCTTCTACTACCTGACAACCTGTTCATCTCCCTGGGGGTTAGACGCCTCAGGCATGGAGTCTACTGGAGGTGTCACGCCTCCAATCCTAGCACCCCATCATCTGTCTTTGCGACGTCTTCTAACCATGATTACCTACACGAATACAAGTCAACTTAATTAGCAACATTATAATCAACTATCATGTCAACGAAATCCTAAGTGTTCCCAAGTTGCAGGTTGAACCCACTTTGATACCATATGTAACGACCCCATTCGTTACGACACCCAGCGTAGCAAAAAGTGCATTTTTTTTTTTTAAAGATAGGAAGACAACATTGATTACAGCTAAACAACACATCCGATGACGAGCACCATGCTTGTAGAATAAACAACAAATAACTACAACTCAACACACTGTCACAACGAGCAATTGGACGAAACATCCATAAATCAAAGGTAGAAACGACTACCTGCCTGACACAGTCATGACAATGCCTACAAGATAAAGGACAACATCCACAATCCCAACACAATGGTTTCGACAGTCAGCAACTAGAACCTCTAAGGTGCACAACCAGACACACGAAGGCATTATAACCCAAGCGCTAACAACAATCAACGACAACGTCCACAACGTGAATCCCAGACTCCGACCAAGTTATCAATGCCTCCATCTCCTAAGGCATGCGATGATCCCCTCATCAGGAATCATATCGTCACCAGGTGATGGGCGTGACACCTTTTTAAGAAAAAATACTAATAAAATAAAATAAATAAATAAGAAAATTGATACGAAAAATTGATATAGTAAAATAATTATTGAAAACTTTTTAACGAACTGTGATCATCCATAGGTTATGATAAGAACATAAACTATGATAAGAAAATAAGAAGTTTAAAATTGTGATAAGAATTCAAATTGAATCCAACATCTTAATATGAAACTAAAAATTTTAGTCTTCATAATATTTTTAAACATAAACACCCTCTTATCTTCAAATTATCTCAATTATAACCTAAAAACACAAAGCCTATTCATATTCACATGAACAACAAGGTTATGAAGATTCTCTTAATAATGAAACATTATTAACGACAAAATAAAAGAAAGAAAAACTCTTTGCCTCTTAAAAATATAGATAAATAAATAAAAATCTAAAAATAAACTAACAAGTGACCTGGTGCTTATCACCATACAAGTAAAATTCAAACATCATAATAGACATCCTGCGATAGACACTGGGATATACTAGATCATTAATTTGTTATCATTGCATGCATTCATTAAATCGTTGACCTTAAAATTCGCTATCAGTAAATATAAGTTGTTGTCCATTAAGACAGATTTAATCCTGTGTAAAGGAATTAACCAGTTATCATTTCATAAAGCGTTGACAAGGCAGAGTTACCCAGAAATGCGAAGTTGTAGAGATATGAAACACAGATTTAAGTAGACAAAAATCGCAGGGTAAATATGTAAACGATCGCAGGGTTTAACATGTGTCAAGGTTGAGTCGCAGGATAAAGTCGATGTGCACATAGACAATGTAGGGTGCCCCATTAAATCATTGGTTGATATAAGTAATATGAAGTCCAAAAATGTACTGATACACAGTCTTATAAAGCATTGGCGTTGATATAAGTTAATTTTAACACATAGCCATAAATATATTCTCCGTCAGTTAGAGTAAAAACACATGTGTAACATTGGTGTGCAAAATTTGGCAGAGTAAATTGGTACTATAAATTTTGCACAATAAATCAAATTTTGCACAGTAAATCGAATTGGCACCGTTTGTTAATTTTCACATGTAAAGTAAAAATGCAGGGGGGTGTTCATCAGGGAGGACACTAAATGCCGAGATAAATACCCAGGAGTATATTAAGACCCCATGGAATCTGAGAGAAAATGAAGACAATAATAGAAGAAATTATAGTATGTGGGCTCACGCCCCCTTTTTTGGTGTGTATATAACTCACTGAAAGATAACAGAGGATCAATACTTGGTGCGACCTTCCATGGAAAAGGAGATGCTTCACTAGAGAAGGTGAAGTGGCAATTTGCAAAGGAAAATCGAAAACATTAGTTTCATGAATGACTAAATGAGTTACAGAAGATACATCTTGTGTTAGAGAATAATGTCAAACAACTTTATCCTTGTCATTGGAGTAAGACGACGAGAGAGAGACCATAAACTTGAAGACATCCAAATTGATAAGCTCAAACATATGTTTGTCGAAAGGAAAGAAAAAAAACAGAGACGATGGGGATCCATAGGAGAATTCAGATATCTAGAGATTGGTCCAAAAGGACCCGCCAATGCCTTAAGTTATGACACAGAGATTGTGTGATGATAAGACCTGTTAACATCTAGAGTTCAAACAATATTTGTTTAGTTACGTAAACTGTGAGCATTTGGGTATTCCTTGATTTCCAAAAAAATTGTGGTTGAGGGTGTTGAAATGCAGATAGTATTGCCATCAAATAAGATACAACACATAATTAAGTTGCTAGGAACATATTACCACACAGACTTAAATTATCCAGCAATATATATAAAAACGTAGAGTTAAAAATTGCATGGATGAGTGTGTTGAATTGTAGAGAATAAACACATTCCAGATGTATGAAAACGGAGGGAAAAAATTGCCTTTAAAAAAGATTAAAATGCATAGGAAGATCGTTGGCCAGATGGGTCAGAATGCAAGGTAAATTCGCCTTAAAACACAATGAAATTGTAGAGGAAAAATTACAGTCGAGGTATTAAATTGCAGAGTGAAAATTCACGAGTTGTAAGGATAAAATTCATAGTAAAAAGATAAGTAAATTGTCCACCAAGACGTAGGGAAAACACAGAGTTAACAAAAAAATTAGGGGATAGGAATGCTAACAATGTCAAAATTACTCAACAAAAGAAGGCACAATGACCATCAATCAGTGAAAAATAATCAACAGGAGTAGACGACTCAACAACACATCCTTTGCTCATCATCCACGCACATAAAAGCAAGGCATTAGGATCTATAGGTCTATTAACACCAAAGTGACAGTTGTTGATCCGTCTCCTGGCCTACTTCTTAGGCATGGACTGATGATCTAGGGACGAGGAAGAAGTAAAGCACAACTCTTCACAATAACTCAATAAAACTAATAGGAGAGTCACAACATTCAGGGATCAAATGCCAAGGGAATCAGGTCAAACAATGAGCTTAAGGCTATGGGGAAATAAGTTCTGAATTAAAATGTTAAGTCCAACACCTTCTTTACATAGCTAAAAGTACATAAATGAAAATGTAAGGTCAATAATGATCTACCATGCAGAATAAGAGCAAGCGTACTGTATCCCAAGTCGCTCGCTCCGAGTCATTGTCCTGTGCGCTCCGTGCATCTCCTGCTTGTTGACCAATGAGACTTCGCAGGTACCTCCCAGCCAACGCTAGGGGTAATCTTCTTCCCCCTTAGCCCCCCCGAGTCGTAAAGGGGGCACGCACAATAAAACAAAGAACAACTAGCTCCCAGCTCACCTCGCAAGGCCGAGCTACCACTCCTCACCGAGATGGGTATCCCAACTCCCACAAGATAAGTCAGTCAAGTCTAAAATTCTGCAGTGTAACGTTATGCATGAAATAAGAGATCCACCATCCTCCTCCTCCCTCCTTTATATAGAGTTTCGAAGTCATTTTCTTTCCCAAATTCCCTTTTAATTTATTGTTCAAAATTTTAATTCAGAAAAATCCTCCCCGTACATGTGTCACCCATCCCCTTTGTTGCACCAGAAATTAATTTCATTAATTATTTAATTAATCCTATTTCCCTCACCCACCTAAAATCATTCCTAGAATCGCTCCTAGGTGTCCTCATATTCCCTTACACATTTTAATGACTTACCCCCTTACTAATTACTAGTTGAGTTCAATTTAGAAAGTTCTTAATGAAAATATACATTGCTAAGTTAGTCATTCTTCTTTTTCCTTATGTCTCCCTTTCTCTTTATGTTTCCCTCCTTTTTCCCTTAGTTTCCTAATTCTTTTAAATTTCCATCTTTCCCTTTTTATCTAAAACTCAAATTAGCAAGTGTAGGAAATTACCCTTTTCCCCTTTTTCTTTTTAATTAATAAATGTTTAATTAGCATATGTAACAAAACAATCAATCCCCCCCCCCTTTTTAAAATTTAATCCCCTAAAGTAATTTGATTTTAATAATTTAATTAAGTTTCTTACCCCCTTTTGTCACATGTTTAAAAATGATTATTATTATTTTTATTTTTTTTACCACAAGTATTACTTTAGACCTAGATTTTAATTTTCGAGGCTAGGCGACATTTTAATTAGGGATTTTTTATTTTATTTTTTATTTCTCATCACATCATTCGTTCTAAGGCCATCTAGGTTTATTCACTTAGTAGTTAACAACGCGTCATGCCCTTCAGGATGCACAAGGTTCTCTAAGGGTGGCACTTGCCTCATTCTACTTCCCTGGTGCAACGTTCCCCTCAGCACGCACTACGTGCTCCAAGGGTGCCACTCCCCTCTTTATATTTCCCTTGCATGACGTGCCCTTCAGGATGCACTACATGCTCCAAGGGTGCCACTCGTCTCTTGACTGACTTTGTAGACATCAAAAACCCCTGGAGTCAATACTCCGTGAGGTGATATTGTGGGAAACTAAATGCCTCTAAGGAATAAGTCCCATGCCTTATTGCGTGCCCCTTAGAATCATCATGAGTGACTATCGTAGTCTTCCCTCACGACATCGTGGGTATTCTCGAACTAGGTAATCGTTAACCTACAGTTCGAGCCACGACGAGAGTGCTAGTAGGCCGTGGAAGGGTTGTTGTCCACATCTCTCCCTCAACCTCTCTAGTAGTCGTGCGTGACCCCTCTATTCTACATGTGAGTCTGGTCGACAAGCTATCGTCAGCCTACGTCATCAACGAATCATTTCAGAAATAAAATCCATAATCATAACATCTAAACAGATGCACATATGTCATATATACAACAATCAAACCCCAATAGTCCACTCTCTGAATCGATCTAGAGTCCAAGGGTTTCATCGATGCCTCTGCATCCTCGAGGTCCAAAATCCTGCACACTCAAGAGAACCGAGTCAATAGCACCTGCCTATATCAATACAACAAAATAACATGTCATCATATCCATATTGTCTCATAATAACAATCAAATGCCCAATAGTATAATAATCTGGATCACTTGCAAGCAAGTGTCCTCAAAGAATAAGTTTGCTCAATGCGCGCAAGAGCGAGATGTTACATTAGAGAACCAGTGTGTAATTATCACGTGCTGACCGTAAAATTCTAAAACAATATATATTATCACATGTTATATGCATCAATGCTTTAGTATAATTAATATGCACGAGTTCTTAAGTATGCTTAATATGCATCAGTGCATATAACCCCTTAAAAAATCTTGATTTTTGTATTATTTCATGTACCATTTTGTGAGTTCATAAGAATGCACCGATATGCATATATTTTAACTTTTTTCTTTTGTACAAATATTTTTTATAATAATATTGTTTTTATATTATTTTTATTGCATTTTGATATAATGATTTCATTAATTCTAAACCATTCTCATATTAATTAATCAAGAACTCAACATTTTGCAACATTTGACAATGCAATAAAATAAGAAACCCATTTTATTATACATGAATAAGAGACCCATGGTCAAACAAAATGGGATAATATAAAGGTCCACAATAATCAAAATGGAACCAATATGTAATTTTTATACTTATTGGTAACATGTCGTCATGCAATTGGGACATTATATCCACTACATTAAGAAAAAAACCCTTATTTTTATAGACATGTATTCCAAAACATACAACTTTCAATAACATTCAATTATGTTGATTGCCATTCATCACTTGAACTGGTATCATCTCTTGAGCTACGTGCATCCCTCATTTCTTAAGAAGTTGTAGGCGATATTATACTTTGGTTATTTAAATGGATGTTTTCTTTCTCGACTTGTTTTTGATGTTCCAACTGTTCATGTTCCATATACAAACATAGAAATAAAGTGTAATAAGTAAGTCTACAATTATAATATAGTAGAATATACATGATTGCGTAAATAAAAAAGAAAACCATATAAATGAGTGATTCATAAACCATACACATGCTTTTAAAGCTTTGTCTCATGTCATGTGCCAAAATATCTTCTATTGGCTCCTCTCCATACTTTGTTTCTTGCATGTTTAATACGCCATGACAAAGCATACTCAATCTAATTAATATAAAGGTTTCTTATTGTTCCAATAATTATAAAACAATGGAAGTTAAACAACATAAATACTTACAAATTGTTCAATTAAACCTCGATACTTCAACATATACTCACAACCCTCACTTAACCCAATTTTAATAAATTGTTCAGTTGGCTCTTCTTTATATGTTAGCATCTATTAGAAGACATCTATGGACGAGTGTAAATTAATTATTTAAATATAAAGATCATAACAAATATGAAAACTTAAGTAACGTAAAAAATGTAAGTACTCACAAAATTTGCAATCAACGAGCTTTTCTTGCTTGTTGTCATGTCTTATGTGCTGATTGGGTTCCAGTATTTAATGTGATAAATAAATTCAATGTACATAAAAAAATAAACAAATGATCACATACATTTGATGCAAATTGTTTTTGGGATGCATCCTCCTGTGATGAAATTATGTTCATTTGTTTTACCATCTCCTTGTACACGTTTTTGGACATCCCTACTAATATGTATTGGTTTTCCTCTCGTTTTTCACTTGGAATTTTCATGTTCCTGAAAAACAAAAAAGCACAATAATTTATTTTAAATGGGCGTGAAAGTAAATCTAGAAAATAAAATTAATTTGGTAATTATTGGAACATTTTTTTGTTTTTTTCCTAGCATGTCTATGACTTGTCAGACTAGCTCGTGGCTCAGAAACTTTGACCCAGGGGCATCTAAACTGTCAAAATCACTCGGGAATCGCACCCATCTTGGGCCACACCAAGCCTTAGCTGGCTGTATTTTTTGGTGTCTCCTCCTGGTGGGTTCAAACTTGGGTCACTATTTAGAACAAGGCCCATCAAAACCAATCATGCTAACGAGATTTGACTATATAAATTGGTGTACATGGGGTGGGATTTGATCAACTTATGTTTGCATGGGTCATGCTATTTTTTAATATAATATATTTGGGTGCAACCACACGTTCGACCACAACCTCAAGGTTCTCCCATGGCTCCAGGTTATGCCCTCACAAGAATTGAACCTTGCCCAATGGTGAAAAACTCCTCACTTTCTACCATTGGATCCAACCCATTTGGGAAATTATTGAAACATATTATAGAAAAACATTTTTAGTAATAATACTTGTTATATGATTTTTTTTTTTGTTATTGTAAGTTTTTTCTATTGCAAGTCTCATGGGTATCATTGACCATGGCTCCAGAAACACTCCATGTAATGTATGTATAACCTGATTATTGGAGTCACTGGATTGATTTTTGTATTGTAAGTGGAAAGTACATTTATACGTTCTTTCCATTATATCCCTCAAAGATCTGTAAAAAACTCCCCCCCTCATTAACTTCAAGCACCACTCTAGATGAACTAAATACCAAGTTGTTATCATCATTTACATCCTCAAGAATTTTTTTCCTCTTAGGATGAGATTCCATTCCCTCTCTATTCGTCCCTACATAATATTAAAAAAATGTGAAATTGAGTGTTTAAAACTTGTCAAGGATTAAAGTTAAGAAATTCATTTTTAGTAAAAAGTCAAATAAAAACTAATGTTGATTACCTTCTGATCCACTTGTTTCCTCTCTTTGAAACATTTCCATAAATATTTTACACTCTTTTTCACTCAAATTGTGAACAATCATATCGATTTTCTTCAAGTTTTTGCTCTTCATGACATGCATTAACCAATAAACATCATTAATTTAAACTTACAAATATTTCAAATAGATTGAATTTTTAATAAAACTTAAAGAACTTGCCTCCCTCTCTTCTTGGGATGAGTTACCATTGCAATCACTGCAATAAGATGTTTTCTTTGAACTTCTATCATCCATCTTGTATAAAACTAAATCAGGAATCATTAGAAATAGAAATTATAAATTTTTTATACAATCTAGTATTTCGATGCACATCATTAAAGAGAACACCCTGGGGTGTGAAAAATATATGCACACCAGTGTGTACCATTAGTCATTGCACAACTCTAATCCATACACATGATACTAAAATCAACGCTATTTATATTTTCGACCAATCGGTGTTTTTAACAGATATATGTGCCCCGATGCACTTTTCTATAGAGTAAGAACCAGGTCACTACCTCTGTATAGTACGCCTTGGTGCAATTTTCCTGTACAATGTGTACTTCCTACCGCAAAAACGTTTTTTTATACAATCATTGACTACAACAAGGTTGACAGGGTTTGGGATCTGATGCAATGAGTGATACCATTGAAATGGATACCGAATTCCCCATATGCAACTAAATAAACCCTAAAAGAATCTATTGTTTAAAAAATTAAACCCTATAAAAATATATTTGTTAAAAAATGTGGGAACCAAAAGAAACAACAAGAAAGAAAGGGATTCTAGTGCCAAAGCTAACTATAAAACCCTTATATTTTTTTAACATGCATTGGAAATAGTTTGAATCAAATAGGGAAATATTGAAATGATCAGTAGAATAAAATCACATACCTAAAATTTCTTCTCTGCAGATTTGTATGAGCCCTACGGATCCCTTCCAAATTTTTCTCTTCAAAATAATCTACCCACCCCAAAGTCTTTCGTGGTAAATCTCTCTCCCACAAATATTCCCTCTAAATTCTTCCAAAAAAATGAAATAATGAATAGTGTTTTAACTTATAAACAAATACATTTCAAAAAATCAAATTCCCTCTCTTTTTTTACTGTGGTTTTTCATTGTATATACCATACCAGTGCACTACAAAGTGCACCGGTACAATTATATGTAAAAACACTTAGTAAACTATATATTTAAAAAATTATTTTGTCTTCAAATCGGTGCACCACACAGATGAATGTGCCTCAATGTGTATATATGTAAAAACAAACCAATATAGATTTTATCAACGAAATAGAAATGCAAACCTCTGCAATTTAAATTTACATATATTTTTCTTTGCAGAGGTTCTAATAGAGTTCATAGTTTGGTGTGTTTCAAAGTGTAACACATTGGTGCATTCTATACATGTCCTCATTTGTAGTCCTCACATGTCTTATAAGTGTCCATCATCTTTGGTAGTGAATATTTCATTTCACTTTAATTTTCCTAATAAACTCCCATAACTTATATCCATGTATTTAGGTCTGTGTCCCATGGGGAGGAAACCAACTTCAACAATGTCAAACACCCTCCTTAATGTTAAAAGGGATAAAAATACAAACACATAGTGATTTTTTTTATTTCTCGAACAGTTATCCATTTGTAGTAATAATACTAGTGACGATTTTCTATTTGATATGTAAAAGATTGTATGATCAACATTTATCTCAAGTACTTGGATATCGTCTTTCCCATAAAGAAAACATTTTTCATAAGATTCAAATTGTAATAGATATTTATGAAATGGGTGGTTTGATGTTCCCCTCTTGTAAAATAAATCCCTAAATTGATCATCCACTGGTTCCTTGATATCCTTTATACCCATATCCAAAATGAAAAGTTTGAAGTGCCTAAATCCCCTAGCCTTATATCCATGTGTGATCATACCAATTAAAGAAATGTGGAGATTCATGACATTATTAATATCTTTTTTTTAAAAGTCTATGAATTATCCATCTTGTCATACACAATGCTCAAGCAAGTCCTTGGTCTCTTCTCTAAAGTTAATCTATGGGCATAGTATATATTTTGACAACTTCCAAGACAATTATTATTGGTTGTTTGAACTTCTTGCAACCATTGTACTTCGGATATATCAATGGTGGCCCTAAACTTGTTCATGATTGAAATACAATCATTACACCTTAAATATAAGTTATTCTTCATGAACACAACATATAGAAATTGATCTCTCATCACTTTGCTAACATTTGATTATGACAATGGAGGAAGACCAATCTATTGGATGTCCTCATTATCCATTTTGTGAAGTAATTGAACCCTAGGTAATAATTGAAGCTGATAGTTTGAGAGGTTCCCTTGATCCATCTAAACATATTGAACACATTGGATGTGGCACCTTATCTAAATTTTTCTCCACAATATTATTAATAATGGCTACTAACACAATAGTAATAGATCTAGATTTTGTAGTTCACTATTACCATCCACTGCCTTCAAGTCATAGTTTTAAAGAATATTATTATAGTGGTATAAAGTGCTTCTATTTAGTACACAAGATTGATACCATGCATTTTAATAGATATCTACTGTGTCAAACTTCATTATAAGTAGAGTTGTCTTATTTACACTCCATGTTTATTTGATGTCAAAGAATTTAATACATTGTCTCTTCTTGAATTTATGTTCATGAGACAAGCCTTGTTATTACCCTCAACCATTGAAAGAAATGGAATTTATAAAATAAGAATTATTAAAGAAATATGTAATTCCCATTTAATCATAGAATGCACTTTCATCAATTTTTTCTACAATTTTTCTACTCAACCTCCTTTTAGAAGACACACATATAATTTGGTGTTTTAGTGGATTGTATAAAATTGTTGTCATAATTTTTATATCAACACAATCTACATTATCCATTGGTGGATACACCAAGTGCAGAGGATGTGCCTCGAATACTTACCAAAACGTGACCCCAGTTTCCTTTGCATTTTTCTTTAATATCACATCTAAGGGGGCATCACTAAGGTCAAGCAAGTAGTTTACAAGCCATCTATAGAGAGAACCTTTTGGTAATTAAAAATCTTTCTCACAATGGATGGAGACTTTTTGGATTAAAAATACAAATTCATTACAATCTAGTAGAGTAGAGTGCACCCCCTCTCCTACTATAGCATTTCAAATTATTCTCATGGAAATATATTTTTGCTTTGAAGAACATTAATGGACTAGATTCACCTTTTCTCCAAAGATATTAATGTTTTGGTTTTGGCTCATTCGTGTCATGAACCTTCAAATTGGTTAATTATTTTAACACTTAATATTGAATGTATCTTGAAATCCACCATTGTGTTTATTGACCAAGATACAAGTTTTCTAAGCTTCAACTCTAACAAGTAAATGTTTTAAGACAATGAAAATTCCTTCATCGACACACCAAATGAGAAATATCTCATATACTTACCTTCAATAGATTTTTCCTCTTTTACATGTGTCATAAGATCTATGGCAATGCAATCTCTCTGGCATGAGCATTTATGTGACAACATGACTTTTTTGAGAAGGAAAGATAACTTGGATTCATGTATAATCTTTTCAACTCCATTATTAGAATCAACACTAGTTATTTACTTTACCCCAGTATGTTGTAGAGATCACTTAGTGTAGCTACCAATATATGATGCATCCCATTTGATAAAAGAATATTTTTCTTCTAAGAATGTGTTTTCACCTCTTGATGCACGTGGTAATTGAATATATCCATTAAAAACCTTAGTAACATTTACAATGACATGTCCACATTTGATTTTGCTATTATGTAGTTGATTTCTACTTGGGTAGAATATTTCTTTAGTAACTTTTAATCCATCGAATAGTAAGTTTACATAGTGTTTAGAACCTAACATTTCAAGAGGAAATATTTCTAATCTAAAACAACAAAGATACCATCACAAATCAATATAGTTTAGTGAAATTCTACATAAATTAATTAAAGTTGGTATAAATAAGTTATATTCCATAAAAAAATATAATCAACGTGATAGAAAAACATAAATGAACATAAACCAATATAAATATAATTAGTTAATATAAACTCTCTTATTTAATGTGCTCTTTCATATTGATGTGCAGAGATTACAAAATGCTTTTGTAACACTAAACACTAAATTCAATAAATCTATGCAAATTTTATACAAATAACAACAACAACAACAACGACGACGACAACAATTATTATTATTATTATTATTATTCATCCCTTAGATGGGTGATAGGGACATTTCATAACTACTCTATAAAACACCCACTACTCATAATGACCAATAGGAGAAGTAGTTTGCATATATGATGAATGATGCCTACTCAACACACAACAACTCGATGATGAAGACACCTCTTAGAAACATACACAGGAGAACCACAATAGTTATTGCTTATGAGTAAAGGGATAATCTACAAGAAACACCTCTACATGACCTTCCAAAAGGAAATATATAGAATATTTATGAACACTTGAATAAGATGGGCCTATGAGTGATGGACTTGGAGTATGAGAGAACCTCATGTCTAAAAGTGGTTAGATAACAAGTCTGCATTCATTTCCTTGGTGCAACACTAATTGATAAAAAAATGTTAATCTATAGAATGGATCACCCAATGCTTCTTCAATATCCATGAAAATTGGAATATTTATCTAGAGAAATGGTCAATCGAACCTTCCTCTTACTCTTAGTCTATTAGATCATTAATTTAGAGGAAGGGTATGTCATCTCTTATTCAATATCTTGCTAAAGGAGAATACTAAGATTGAAGAAGTGCCAACTAACCCTTCAATAGGATAATACTTGACGAAAATAATAATTTTGAGGAAGGGTCAACAAACCTATCCACCTTATACTCCCAACTCAAAAACTAAGTGTGAAGAAGAGTTAACCATCCCTTCTTTAAGCTTTCCCTCTACAAGAATAATACACTTGAGGAAGGGTTGATTGATACTTCATTAAGATCCTCCATGACAAGAATATTAATCTAAAGGAAATTTAAGTGACCTATATTTATATTCACTTCTTCAAGATCCCCCTTTACAAGAATAACACACTTGAGGAAGAGTGGGTTGACCATTCCCTAGTCCCCTCCTCAATATGAATACTAGGCATGAAGAAGGGTCAATCATCCGTTCTTAAAGACCCCCCGATAAGAATACTACGTGTCAAGAAGGTTTGGTAAAAATGATCTAGATTATATTGAGAATGGAATGGGATACTAACTAAAATAAGGAAGAGAACATAGAAATATAGTGAATCCCAACTTCTATTAATGAATAAAATAACATAATATTGTAGAACACAGACTGGCTAGAATGGTGGTATCTTATCTCTAAAGAGAAATATATGTTGTATAATATCATTCACATAAATATAATACAATGGAAAGTAATAATGGAATTTTAACATAAATGAAGAACCTTGAAGGTCCAAAACCCTAACCCTGGGAGGTGAAAATCCAAAAGGTTGGTAGGCCCGAGGTGGTTATTTTATGTGTCAACTTCTCGAGGGTGCAATTTTTTCATAAAATCTTTGTTTGAGGTGTTTAATAGCTAATTGGAAATATATAATTGAGAAGTAAAATTATTGTAAGGGCCTAGGTAATCTGTGGCATTTCTAGTCCCCCTGATTGACTGAAAAAACATCGTTAGGGCCTCAAAATGGCCTCAAAAGTTTAGGACCCAAAAATCATAACAAAAACGACCAAGATGGGGAATCGTGATGAGTTAGTGGAAGAGGTTGGTGGCCACCAATATCCAATTATATACATCCTCCCTCCTTAGAAATAAATTCTCCCCATTGCGTCAAGTTCCCTCATGAGTTGGGAAAAATTTTACTAAATTTGAACCTCAGTGAGCCACTTTCCTTGTTCTAGTTGTCTTACTTTCACAACCCAATAGAACTTTATGTTCTACTGGTAGGTTCCCTTCATCCTAGTGTCGATGATATGAGACATTGGATCTTGTGAAATTCATTTGATATTGAGTTCTATATGGGCCAATTGTCTATCCACCTTCGAGGGGTCCCGCAGAGGTGGGAAATATGGTCAAAGCAGCTCCACATTAAATACTGGGTGCAAGACAAGCAAATGAGGAATACTTAATTCAAAACCATTTTCACCCACAACCTTGGTGATGATTATAAGCTTGTATTAGAGTGGTACAATCTTGATGTGGGTGCATGTGAGGTGCTCTTTCTGCAAATACAACCACACCTTGTGACCAACTTCAAACTTTTGAGAAACTCAATGTTGGCCATGTTGTTGCTTATACTTGGAATTGACATTCTCCAAGATATCATGAACCTATTTTTTGAAGTGTGGGATCCATTCAATGAATTTTTCTAATTTGTTTGCCTTAGTCTAAGCATGGGAGGACTCTATCAAGGAATTTTAAATAGGTAGAGGTACATCAATGGGGGGGGGGGGGNNNGGAACCCCAAGAACACCTGAAAAGGGTTATGTCCAATAGAGTTGTGGAGGGCTCTGTTATTTCTATGTTGAACATATGAGAGGCTCTCATGTCATGTACGTGAATTCTTAGAGTTTCACATGTAAAAGATATGCACAATCATCTTGTTGACCACCTCTGTTTGTCCATCTATTTTGGGATGAGAGATAGTGAATTTGGTCAGCTTGGTGTTCATCAAAGACCATGAGTTTTGTCATTTAGTTCAATTAGGTGAACTCTTCTACATTAAATCATCAACTCAGGGATTGTAAACTAATGAAATGCATGCAAAATATATGCAAGTATTAGCCTCTATTCTATCTATCTAATTAATAATGCATAAGAAAAATTGTTCATTGCTTTAGTTGCAAAAACAAAGTTTTTTTTCAACTACAAAAAGAAAAGAGTAATTGATAACGATGAAGAATAGATCAATAAAGACACAAGAATAATTATAATAACTTAAGATCATCAATCTATTGGATTATTAACTACAATATTTCAATTATCTAAATCAATGAGAGTTCATGCATATGAGATAACAATCATTTATTCAATTAATGTATGTTGTGTTTATTTTTTCTATGTAAACATAAGTAAATAAATTTGCATAAAAGAAATAACCACAAATGTAAATCACACAACTTAATAAGAAAGAAATACCAACAGTAAAGTAAATGATCAACACACTCCTCCTCAAGGGGCCCTCTTGGCTCGACAAACGCTACCGAGAGAAAACTTATAAAATTGAACTTATATCACTAAAGCATACAACATACGAAATTGAACAACAACTAGAAATCCTTTGTATTAAGTCAGAATAGAATTATGAGTTTACAGTAGTTCAATATAATCCTATATCTCCCTATGAAGTTTCTCATATCCTATATTTATTCATTATAATCAATATCATATAGATCCAAGTCTCATGTATTCTCAAACCGGTTGCAACAAAAGATTTGGGAAAATCCATTCTAGACAATCATTCATATTGCTCAGATATTTCCATTTTTCATAAATTTCCATACAAATCACCTGAATGGGCTTGTTTTGCATAAAACCCATGTCCTCAATTTTTTCTATTTTCCTTCATTTACTTGCAATTGACACCAAAAAATAGCCTATGTTGTTTTGACACAAATTTGAAATTCAGATCTAGAATATTTGTGTTTGTATGAAATGAAATTTACCAACCCACATATGGAGAAATTCATGACATGTTGCATGGATTTCTCTCATTCAATATAGTTTCCACCACCTGTTGATTTGGCATGGATCCAACTCACATGGTTTTCCATTTGTTCATGTGTTAACTTGTCTCCTACGTTGACCTGGAGGAATCTTATCCTGAGCTAATAGGTGATGAGCTCCTGGTACTGATTTGGCATCTTCTCCAAGTCATGCTTCAATCTTGGTGTGTTTGAAATCCTACAAAATAATGATTCTGTTGGAAAAACAATTTAGTGGCTACATTATTGTATTTGAGTTGCTACAGAGTTAGATATTTTGTAGCGACTCATTAAAAATAATAATTAATTAAATAAAATTGCATAAGGAAGAATACTTTTTTTCTTATATTACTCAATTTACATCTAATATCCTTCAATACACAAGTTTTGTAGCAATATATTTATGGAAAAATGGGTAAAATATAATATAAATTGGTTCATAGGTAAAGGCTTTGGATGGAAGTTTAGGATAGAAAAGTGAAAAAAAAAACTTCAGCAATCCACAGGCTGCCAAGTGTTTGCGTACACCAGGATGCTCCCTCGTAGCCTCTCTCAGTTGGTCCCAGTATCACTCTCGCCATTGGACTGACATCGTGCTCTAAACTCTACTGATCACCTACATCCACCCAAAAACATTTGATCAGCCACATCATACATCAAAATCCATAAATATAAAAAATTCATACACCTCTTAGCCTGCCCACAGTGTGTGAATTTCCTCCATACAGTTGCGCACCTATGCGCGACTGTTGTCCGTACAGATGCGCACTAATGCACAGTTGTCTTACTGACAGTCGCACATGGGTGCACAACTGTCACTCGTAGAGGCACACATCCTATACATACCTATCTATCCTACTCATGTGCCTACATGCACGGTTGTCTCAGGAACAACTGCATATTATGCGTAGGTATCCTCACCACAGTTACATGCTCCTCAGTGCATGAATGTTAGGAAAAAAACCACACATAATGTGCGAAAAACTGAGTTAAACCCATGCACACATGTGCGGGTATTCCCCCTTTTCTCGCGCACTTGTGGGACCCTACCCTTAAAAACCCATGTATGACCCTCCATACAACCCCTACCCACAATCTATCAAATTCACAACATGCAGGATGATAGGACCACTAACCTATCTCTTGACGCTCCCAAATCGGTAGGTTCACGTTGCCGTAATCTTAAAATCTCCTCACAACTCTCTCGTCATATCAACAATAGTGTCAATTACAAATGAGGTGGTATTGTGGGCCCACCATCCATATATAAATCCTTTTTCCCAGCTTCCACACTTTGTTACAGGAGCTCAGAGCATCCGTTTTTCGATCCGTTCTTGGCCATGAGATTCTAATCCCTCCATCTACACATTCACATTCCCCGGGTTATCATTTGCACTCTTCCCCGAGAAGCATTTTTCTCATGCCACATTCAGGTACGCATGCTCACTTTCAGTTTTAATCAAATAATTGTTCTATGTTCTTTATCATAAGATATTGTTCACATCAGGTATTTGTTTTTTTGTGTGCAGATACTTGTTCAACAAGCTTACGTCCCCTTCAGGTATATGTTCAAAATTGACTTGTAATTACTCCCTCTGTAAACAATTGCATATCCCAGTCACAACCTCTGACATTTTCCTTTAAGATACCTACATCCAGTTCTGGACTACCTTTACCTCTGCCACATTTTGGTACTGTCAACTGGTAGCGCTCTCACCCACATGAGTTTTCCCATTGATAGTTCCCCTTGGCAACTTGACACTCATGCTATTTTTCATCCGCTAGGATTGGGAGTCCCGATAGTTTTTACACTTTGGAGAATGAACCCCATACTTCTTCTTATCATATTGCTAACCTTCCCAATGGACTCCCTGGGTCATACCATCCTACACTTGGTTCTATTGATTGCACCCTCGCAGTTCCATTATCCCTCCATCTCATACACCATCAGTTTTCCCATCTACAGATTATCCTCCATTCATCTACCCAATACAGAAACCCATTGATGCCCCCCCCACCCTCCACTAGTTCTCTTTCACAAACTTGTGCCCTAAATAGGCCAAGCCATATTTCACTGGGGCACACGTTTCTATATCTGTATACTCAACCCAAATTATTCTTTATTTTATTTGGTAATTGTATAAAGCCTTTGTTTTAAACATATACATATCTTTTTTCGTCATCATCCCTGATGGCCTTCTTTTACCTGGAAAAGCAACCCATGTTGCCCTTGGTTGGGGCATCCACCCAGTGTTTCATATCGCCATCATGGACGAAACATGAGTATCCCAACTCCATGTACCCAGGATCTCTGAGTTTCCCCACCTTTTTCAGCCTCCAACATAGTTTAACCCCATGTCTAGTTGTCCCCCTGACACTAGATCCAGTTTTATAGTTGATTCCAATCATCCTTCCACACCCCAACCAAGGCCAGTCCTAATTCCCATTGTGTCTTGACTTCGTCCATGTTACCCATCAGTACCTGATATCACCTATTACTCAGTGGATTTCGATAGGTCCTTTTTCTTCTCAATGTCACATTTCCCTTCCTGTCGACATCAACACATTTTCCAGAAGGGCGACAGTATATTGACTCTCATTCCCTTTTCAATGAGGAGTCTCAGATGAAACATAGAGAGTCACCATTTCTTTTTTATTTTGTTGACCCCCATAACATTTTACTTCAACAAACTCTCATGTTAAGGTGGGTCTTACTATGCGACTATTGCAGTTGTTTTATACCAACTGAAGACCTTTGAATTTGATAGGCCATCAATGCCTACGAGTCATCGACACTTCTTATAGTCATCCATTACTCACTTCAGATCCATTTCACCAGTCAAAACTGTCATCTGTCGTTATCAACATCCCCCCAAGGGAACTGCAACTATCTAAAACATCATATATCTTTAGTTACAAACACACATTTTGGTGTCATGACATGAGCATAGGGCATGCCCGCCTCGTTTGTATACATATTTTATTTTTTCTTCCTAGAGAAAGGATTGCTTCCCATAGTTTTTCCTCTCCCTCCAATGGATCTCTCTTGCAGTTCCTCTCTTCACTCTTTCTTACAATGGCATTCACAACAAAATAAACTTTGATGTATTTCGGCTATACGTATGCTCCTAACCTCACACATCAGGGGGCATCTGTTATCACTATAAAATCTTTCTCAACATTGCACACAATGGTTGAAGAAAGACATCAATTCCAACAATAATTAGTCCACCTACAACACCAAAATCCATCAAAAAGACACAAAACTATACACCTGGTTCAAAAATTAAAGTGCGCAAATTCACCAAAGGAAGCACGTTCACAGTCTGTAGGCTAACACAACCCTCAACGTGCACTGTGCGCAAGATGCATGACTATCTATAAGAAAATCTGCACACTTCTCATGAACGACGCATTTATGAATATTGTCGACCCCTCAACCACTTACATTGTGACCCCCAACACGATTTGACACTCGTATATGAGCAAAATCTAGCTTGGAGGTTGGTCAAGGGCTAGGAAGTGCCCTAAAAGGTCCCTTGTTAACACTATGAACTAATTGTATCTTTCCATCAATGGACACTATAAATATGTGACATGGATGTGCTAGAAAAATAATAACTTCAAGGTATTGTTATGCTGCAAGAATTCTTCTTTGAGAATCATCATTCAAACACTATAGCAAGGGCCATTACACTCACCTCTTGAGAGGATTGACATTGTATTTCTTCACCATTGTCATTTTCCATTATATGAAGAGAAGATATCTCTATTAGGGAACTCAAGAGACCTCCCAAGGAGGAAGAGGGGATCCACAAGTCCCTTCCTTTCTCTACAATGTTAGCCTATCAATATATTAATCCATTGGTAGCTATATGATGGTCATTTTTTGATTTTCATGGTTCTAGTTCTTGCAAGATCTCTAACATTTATTTCTCTTTGTTTTTATTTTTATTTCCTTGTTTCATGTGTATTTGGTTATTTAATCAAATCACAAGCCTTTGTCTTGTTTAGCTGACTTAAATAAGTAGGTAAGTGTCATGTTTTTTCTCACCCATGTGGAAAAACCAACACAACACTCCTCGTACATACCCGAGTTAGACATTGCGAAACTCACAAACACATATTATGCCCCTGTCATGTGTTAGTATCTCCCACTGGATAAGAACCATGCAATCCTCCAAGGAAAGCATCCTGCTTACCCAAGTCACGAAAATCCAATGAACTTCTACCCAAGTCCATCATCCAGGTCACCAAAAAAATCTTCGTGTCTACAGATGCTACCATTGATCATGTGTCCTCGTCTGAACAATCCCAAGATACGGTTGAACACTTAGTTTAGTCCACTCTAGACCACCACAACTCATCTCTGCAAGTGTCATCATCCTTTTGGTTCAAATACCTCATACAGTGTCATACCTCAACAATGTGAAACTCTTTGGCCCAATGAAGACTCTATATCATCAATGTAACATACACATGAAGTCATCTTGTCCATGTCAAAGCACCTGAGCTACACCCATAGTAACTCACCATGACAAGTCACTGGAATTCCATCCACAAGGTTGGAAATCTACCACACAACATATTGTTGTGATTTGGGCTATTTGTGAATCAACTAGACCTCCCAACCTGCCACACCATCAAGTTGCAATAGTCCACCACTCCTCGTTTGGAGAGTCTGTTCCATGTCTCAAACCAAAGACCACCTCACATGTTTCCCCCTGTAACTATCACTATAGCTTCCTCTCAGAGTTATCACCCGTGACCTACCCAGAACAAGAACAAGAAAATGAACAAGAAAAACACTCCTCTAGTGTTGTATCCAAAAATGTGTCTCAAATATGATCCCCTTCTCTTCAAATCCCAAGCTTTGAAAGCATGCCAATTTTCACATGCAAATTTATGTGACTAATTTTCAGATCTGAAAATTGCTTCCTAGTGATCTAACAATAAAATCCTAGCTGTTATAAATAAGAAAAGCAAACCTCAACAATATCCCTAGAAATCTCTTCCACCCATGAATCTGTTGTATACCACTTGTACAACCTACTGACGTCACCTGTCAGCCTGTATGGATCTGTACCTTCCCCTAAAATCAGATACATTATTCACCTCGCATCTATGACCTGCATATATATGCGATTTGTCTCACCTGTGATCTGTGTATATAGGCGATTCATAACACATGTGACCTACGTATATATGCAATTCATCACACATGTGACTTGCATATATACGTGATTTTTCCCACCACAAACCACGTATTGTATGAAAAATTCACTCCACACATGTAACCTTCTTTGCTTATCTCTCATGGGCCAGATTTTCCGCCTTGCATACTTTCCCTTTGCTCAAATCGCCAAGCCTCCTAGCACAAGTGCAGACTCACTTATGCTAGCTCCATCATGTCTCCACACTATGACAATAGAGATGTCACAATGACCTCTCTCCTTTATATACAATCCTTAGGGCTCACCATAGAAGCCCCTCCACAAGTCAACATCAAATTAGGCTTTCCTTGTGGGTGTGAAGCCCCAACACAAACCCACAAAACCCATCACCAAACCCATGAAGCCCACACTCAAATCCAAGGGACCGAAAGTGTGATGTGGTTCCCACAACGATTCCCACATGCCCAAAACCTAGGGTCATGTGAGAATACTTTCTCGAAGCTACAAAAATGAACATGGATTACATGATAATTCATCCGAGTCTAATAAAACTAATTAATTCTAGTTTAATTTTAAGGGAATCCACTCTCTTTAGTAAATGTGTGACTTTCTAGAGGTCAAATATCATGTTGACAATGATGCTCCTACATCAACAAATGATCAAATTGTCAAGAAATTAGAGAATTTTTAGACATGACAACTATTCACTTCCAAAAATTCTACTCTTTTTCAAAGCTTATTTCAAATGAACCATTCAACATCCATATTAGCTCTTTTTCGAACATATCTTCATCGATACTTAGTTCAAAAGTTTTAAATTGAATATTGTAATGATACTAATTTATGCAATATTTATATTTCTTGTATGGTACAATTATTCAGACTTGTGATTGATGGGGGCAATGTTATAATGTGACTCCCTAGACACTCACAAAGTCAGAGACCGCATTCTTATGAGTTGTCATAATTATCTACTAATGAGGTGTTGTGACTATCCATTGATGAGTTTTCAATAAGATCTAGATCTAGAGGTGGTCAAATTCATGTACTATAAATTGATATCATGAGATGAATACACGAGTTTAGAATCACTTAAAACCTTTTTTCCCAAATTTTTGTCTTGTTTCCTCTATTTCTAAACATTGAGGAAGACTAGAAGGATAAGGAAATGCTCCTAAAATTTTGGGAAAATACATTTCAACTAAACACTAAATAGTAAGTTAGATCCGGAAGGAAGTTGAAGACTATGGAATCAAGTTCCTCATCAAAGGATGACAAGACTTTCTATTGTTAAAGTTGATCTTATCTTTTGTTTGTGCTTCCACACATCTCATCGATCCTATCAAAATAATTTTTTCCTAGGTATGATAGGGTGGGAACGAGTTGGCACACTAAGATATGAAAAAGGCAAAAAGACAAAAGATTGTAACACTTATTTAGTAACTGGATGGAGATCTTGGCATGTATAAATTTACATTTTATTATTTATATCCTTGAAAATGATTTATTGGTAAAGGGGTCTATGTGTGAATTGTTAAGTTCATATTTCACACATTGTAAACTAGATTTATATTTTCTATTATAAATACATAGAGGTTCTAGATTATGAGAACACGACATACAAGTGCAGAATATGTCAACATCCAATACATTTACAAACTACATATCCCAATGCTTGAGCTCATCCCTCGAGGAAAAATAGAACCAAAACAAAAACAAAGAGATGGAAATTTATGGAGGAAACAAGTTCAAATATTGAACTATATAGAAATGAGGTAAATTAGGACCTGCAAGTGTTGATTGAGGGATCCACTCCTTTCTTGGGGGATAAATTTGAATAAATGAATACAAGAATTTTTTCCTTGAGGGAGGTCATGGTAGTTGAAACCCTTCTAGGTGGAACAAAAAGACATCATGAAATGGATAATTCTGATTCAGATAAGGAACTAGTTTCTTCTACAAATTCAAATCTCCCACCTTTTGAATCACAAATAGTTATTGTGGCTCCTTCTTTAGAGGGATGGAATGAGGTTAAAAGGAAGACGAGGAAGAAGTGAAAGATCAAGGATTATTTTATCAATGGAGAAAATGAAATGTACATTATTAATGTAATTTTATTTTTGTAAATGCAGTATGCACAAATACTCTTGTACGTAAAACATGCACTTGTTGTTTTTATTTGTAATGTGCTTTGAGCACCTAAAGAATGTGTTTTTCTTTCTATAATGAAATAGATGATGATAATGTGCATCATCCTTACTCCACAAGTCTTTGGCAAAACATAACTTAAAATTGTTATTTACGTTTATCATTAAATTGTTTAAAAACACAATTAAAAAGTGAATAATTGTTATCGTATTATATAATGACCCTATTCTTAATATTAAGACATCTCTAAATAACTAAATCATTATGATTTAGTACCACTTGAATTAATATATGTATATTTAAGTATATAATGTCCCTATTCTTAATATTAACACACCTCTAAATGACTAAGTCATTATGATTTAGTACCTCTACCTCTTGATTATATATATATATATATATATAGATTTTATAACAATTTATTGAGATATTACTCAAGGGTAGAGTTTCTTAAGTGTAAATTGTTGCTTCCATAGAGAAGTTTCTAATTATCTTTGTTAATTCGATAGAATCATATGAGAATTGTGAACATGTTGAGGTTATGGATGACCATGGAAAGAACCGCATGAGTTATGAGGGTAAGAGTACTTTCAAAATATTATAAACTAGTCCATATCAAATGTGTACAACGAGTTCGTATTCAAGATGAATTAATGGGTAGAAGCATTCTGAATTTTGTATTTGATATTGTTTTAAAAATAAAAATTATCCTTTTTTTTTAATAGTGAGAGTTAGTTGTATGTTTAGATTTCATGTGATTTAGTGATGAGGGGTATTATATGGTCAAGAACTAATTGGTACTACTAAATTTTATTAGTTTTTTTTTATTTTTTATTATTTTATTCAATTTTTCATTGAGTTGAAAAGGGATTTTTATAGTTCAATATCCATTTCATGTAAGGTTGAGAAGTGTTGGCAATTGGTATTTAACAAAATGATATTTCAATGTTTAACATAAATAAAATATTTCAATATCCACCTTATATAAGGTTGAGAAGTGCTTTTACTTTATATGTGTATGCTTAACATGGAGTTGACACATAACATTTAAAAAAATATTTTAAACACACACACACACATTGTGAACTAGTGTGTAGATCCGTCTTGGCTTCGGATCTATCATGGGCCAATAGGGATCAAATCCCTTGAGCTGCAAAACTTGAACAAAGATTTAAACATTGAGGGATCTCAACACATGATAGATCCAGAGCGATCTACACTCATTGTCTATTTAAGGTGAAACGTCAAGAACCTAAATCAAGATTTTATTACCTATGGATCACCTTCAAGATTAATTTCCATAAAACTTTATAAATATCATACTAATTAGATAATTGATTGCTAACTCTTTATGTGACTTCCCAAATAATAATATCAAATGATAAGATGTAAAGTACCGATAATTGATTGCTAACTCCTCATCTAATTTCCCAAATAATAATAAGGTATAATAATATCAAGTCATAGGGTAGTTATGTAAATGACCCCTGAATAATAATATCTAGGGTAGTCATGTAAGACCCCTATTCACTTACGATAGACTTGAAAAGGTTACACTTGTGACCCATGTGAACACCATGCTATGAAAATATAGTAAATACGACAAAGTGAGCAAAAAATTCGGCCTTAATCCATCAAATAACTACTTTGCAATGTGCTATCATATCCAAAATCCTCGGTGTAAAGATTCCATTTCCTTCCCATTTACACATTCAAAACACCAATTCAGTTAGCTAAGGCATTTATTTTCCTTCATTTTATTTACCCATTATATTTGAGTGGTTGGTAAGATATGAGTACGCCTAGGAAGAAGGCTGAGTGAGCATATAATGAGATAAGTTGATACATTAGTACCACAAAAGTGTGTAATTTTCCAGAGAAATTATTAATATTCCTCATAACATACCTTCCCTTAGCTTCATTACTAAGTTCCATCGTTGTAGTCACTGCTTTCCTTGAAATAACGAAATCCATAGCATCCCTCCTCCATTATGTATCAATTATCAGCACAAAGATTGTGTGCTCGTTGGCATTCATACATAGGAATGATATTGAAATAGTTGGGTGGTATTATAAGTAAGATATTCAAGTTTTTCAATGCATAGAGTAGATGGGTGATTAATATCCAGTCTACTAAGTAGCATTGAATGTTATTCTAAATAGATTATAGGTTATTAGATCTGAATTATAAGTGAAATATAAATAGTCAAATTTAAAAACTATTGAAATATTATTAACTATAATCCACTTGAAACAACATTCAGTAGCAAGCTGGATATTAACAACCCTACAACATTCAATATTAAGTAACAGGCTGGACATTTACAGCCAACAAATGATAGCATGCTTATGTCGATGTACAATATATCAAGCTATTTATTAAAGCAAATTGCAACAGAGAGCTTATACACAAAATTTGAGATGATAGCACGCACAATGTCAAAAAAAAAACCATAAATAGCTTGCCCAGTCAATCTTGGTAAGGTTTTTTTCATTTAGTATACTTGCAAAACATCAGTGCGTTATCCCGCAACTTACAAATAAGTGGCCCCAGTTCTATATGGATGGAGAAAATCAGGAGCATGCTCTCCAATGTTTAAAAAAGACTATAAAGGATTAATATTACCGATGAGTCAAACTGGGGACTCATGCATATTGATCTTAAACCCTATGTAATGAGTGAAAAAGACGGGAAAAGATTATCCCCTCCCGAAACCCTTGAAGATCAAGGACGCGTATAACAACTCGTTCCATGTATCAGGCACTCCCGGTAAACACCAATGACTGCAATCTCCAAACTGCAGGGGATACTTCCTCTGCTGACTACTGAAATCACTTCTGTAAACTGAAGGATGACCATCTTTGCGAAACTCTGACATTCCTGTGATGTCCAACAATGTAACTGGAATCCTTGTCCTCTTGAGAACTTGCTTCACTATTGCCACCTCAGGAGGCACAGGAGGTCTGTATCCTATAACTTGCACTGGATCCCTCTGGTTGTAGCACCGTTGTCCATTTGGGTCATTCCAATAACTGGGGCTGCAAAATTAATTCCACAAATTTCATATATCATTCACTATAACTGAAAAATAGCAAAATAGATATTTGCTTATAGACACTGTATTGTCTTTGCATAACCAATGTTTACCTGTCATGTTTCGGGGAGGTGGTCCTATAGAAAACAAGTGATTTTCCTGGATCGATGTTTGCAGATATCCAGTTTGCCCACGTTGTCAAGGCTTTGCTGTACCCAAGCATTGGATCCATGTTTCTGTGAAGTCGATTTCCTTCCATGATCGAGTCCCATCTGTCCAACCACAATATTGATACCATTGAAGAAAATCATAGGCCTTAGCTCATTGATATCGTTAAGTTTTATTGTTGGTGCAAATACAAAACTATAAACAGGAAGTTGAAAAGTTTTGTTGCCCTTACGATACTCCTTTGAACTGATGCCACCAATGTGATGTTTCAAAAACCAAGACATCAACTCCTTTCCAGTAAATCCCATTCTTCCCAACAGAGTCCAGACGAAGAATTCTCTTCTTCTCACGAGTAATGCTCTGCTGAACCAGAAATGGAGCCCACAAAAACTCCACAGACGCCTTGTAATCCTTGTAAAACCAATAATATTTATAAGACGAAAGCAAGCGCACACATATATTGAACAAAACTAAATCCAGCAACTTACCAGGGCCTTGAATATTGTAAAAGAATTTCGATAAATCATAGTTTTCCTATTGCTAGGAATCACCGCTTGAAGAATGCAGACCATGGACTCCCATTGGCTTCTAGATATTGAGTCTCCAACAAACATTAACCGCTTTCCCCTCAACCGCCACAACATATCTTTGGCATTGAATCTGATCAATCAACACCAAATTTACGTTACATGAAACTTCAGATCCATTCAGATTGCATACGTTGCAGATTACTGTAAAGCATAGACTCAATGTAAAAGAAGAGAAAACAATGAAAGAAGGGCAGAGAGTACCTGGGAATGGAACACCCGTTCGGTTGCCATCT
>JZKD02S2053950.1:458669-473892 GCA_000966675.3 Picea glauca | reverse complement strand
AGACTAGGAGGTATAATTACAACTAATGGCCTAAAGCCAACATAAATAAAATAACATTACTAATATAATATGCCCCAATTAAGGGGTAATGAGCCAATATTAGGGCTTAACAATGGATGTCTCAAGGATAACGGACTGTGTGAATGAAAATGGTCATGGAATCATTGACTGGATAATTGAGTGAAGGAAGGAATCACCATGAAACTGATCGTGAAACTGATCCTGAAAGTGATGGTGAGAATGATGGTCAAGTTGTTGGTAAGAATCCCTGTGAAAAGTGACCAAATTAGCTAAGTCCCCACAATATGAATGCATGTCTCCAACTTGACACTTGTGATGTTGGAAACTACTTTGGTACACTTGTCCCCAACTTTAGAACTTAGGATAAAATAATTATCCATACTTTATCTTTTAGGAAATATTGATATAATATTCCTTTTTGGATTAAGATCTCTAGCTTAGCCCTTTCCCTTAATTTTTGGCCCTCCCTTTCCCTAACTGGTGAATTTCAATCCCTCATATCATTTATCATGGTCAGTCTGCGCGCAACGATGTATTTTTTATTAATCATGAGACATGTTCAAAATAGGCGCACTAACCTTTAACATCTAGGTGCTCTGGCCTAATACCAAAACATAAGAATTCCAACTTATAATAACTGGCTAACCAGTCTATAACACATATCATATACATGAGGCTTGCTGACCTCCATACTACGTGCACTTTAGTTACTGTGCACGGTATCCGAGAATGTGTACAGTACATATTTTCACTGCGTTGTGCATGCACACACTATGCCATGAAAGGTGCATTACAAAAATGATGTCAAAACAACTCACCAGATTAAGTATAATTTACTTTACATTTACAATTGGGTTTGGCCGAGGGATATTACAATCCCCTCCCCTTATTTATGCACTGTCCTCAGTGCATTATATACCCACATACCACAAAATTTTCAAAATTACTCAAAAAGATGCGGGTATTCTATCTGCATTGTATCCTCATGCTTCCAAGTAATGTCCTCAGGACCATACCAGGTCCATTGGACCTTTACAAGCCCTATGGATCGGTTTCGGAGCTGCTTGACTTTCTGGTCCAAAATGTGCACCAGATGCAGTTGAAAAGCGCCTTCTTGCTCCACCTGAATCACATTCCAATCAATAACAGATTAGCATAAGGTATATATTTCTTTAGAAATGATACATGGAAGACATTATGAATAGACATAGATGCAGGCAATGCAATCATATAAGCAGCTGGACCAATCCTCTCTAGGATTTCAAATGGCCCACAAAATCTGGCTTCCAACTTGGTGCAGCTTCCCAGCTTCAAGAAACTCATGTTAGATTTCACCTTCAGGAAAACATGATCACCGACTTTGAACTCTCTATGGGTTCTATTCTTATCGACATAACTTTTCTTCCTGTCTTGGGAAACTTTTAAATTCTACTCAATTTTTATCATTTGGTCTTCCATCTCCTTGAGCAACTCTGGCCCCACTACTGTCCTATCAACAGGGTTATCCTAGCTCACTGGAGTATTGCACTTTCTACCATAAAGTTCTTCAAATGGGCTCATCTTCAACAATGCCTGATACCCATTGTTGTAAGCGAATTCTACCAGGTGTAGGTAGTCTTCCCATTTCAATGGTTTTTCCATCACATACATTCTCAACATGTCTTCTATCAACCTGTTCACCCTCTCTATTTGTCCATCAGACTCAGGATGATAAGCTGTACTAAAGTTCAGATTCATTCTGAATCCTTTGAACAATCCTTTCCAGAAATTCGAGGTGATTTTTGGGTCTCTGTCGGACACAATTTTTTTAGGAATTCTGTGCAATCGTGCCACTTCCTTCATGAAAATATCAGCAACATCTGTTTCCTTGTGAGTAGTTTTCAGTGGAATAAAATGGGCAGCTTTAGTAAGCTTGTCCACCACCACCATTATTGAATCATTCATCTTTCCTGTTCTGGGCAATCCCGTAATAAAATCCATTGTCACCACTTCCCACTTCCATTCAGGAATGGGTAAAGGTTGCAACAACCCTTTTGGGTGCCTATGCTCAACTTTAACTTTCTGGCATTCCATACATCTAGTGATGTATTCATCAATCTCTCTCTTCATACCTGGCCAAAAGTAATGGATTTTGATCGCTTCCACGGTTTTTTGATATCCAAGGTGCCCTGCATAAGGAACATTATGCATTTCATGCAAAATCGTACATTTGAAGTTCTGGACATTTGGAACAAAATTTTTGTTCTTGTACAATAGTATTCCATCTATTCCCACATTATAATTATCCACCTTTTGTGGCATCTTACCCTGTTGTAGCATTGTTACCAATTCTTTTTATTGCATATCTTCATTCAAAGCCTCCAAAATTTGATTTTAATATCAGTCTAATACATGCTAATGGATGTAGCATGTAGTTCATGCACCCTCCTGCTGAGTGCATTGGCCACTTTGTTCTCTTTCCCCTTGATATGCTTTATATCAAAGTCATATTCTCTTAGAAATTCTAACCACCTGCTTTGCCTAGCATTTATATTTGGATGATCAAATAAATATTTCAAACCATTTTGGTTTGTTCTTAGCTCAAACCTCTTTCCCATGAGGTAGTGTCTCCATTTCCTCAAGGCATGCACTATGGATGCCAATTCCAAATCATGAGTAGCATAGTTTCTTTCATGCTCCTTCAACTTCCTTGATTCATAACATATGACAAACCCATTTTGATTGAGGAATCCACCAAGTCCTTCATTACATGCATCTGTGCATACAATGAAGTCTTCATTTGGGTTTGTAATCCTTAATATTGGAGCACTTGTCAATAATTGTTTCAAGTGTTGGAAACTCTTCTCGCAATCTAGTTTCCACTGAAACTTCACCCCCTTTCTTTGCAAGAAAGTGATTGGGTGTGCAATCTTTGAGAATCCTTTAATAATGTTCTGTAGTAGCCTGTAAGATCCATGAATGATCTCACCTCTGTGACATTATTTGGCGCCGACCATTCTCTAAAGGCCTCTATCTTCTCAGGATCCACTTCTATCCCATCCTGTGAAATGATATGCCCCAAATAATGAATTTGTTTCTGATAAAATGAGCACTTTCTCAATTTGGCATACAACTGATGCTCCCTTAATACTTGCAACGCCATCCTCAAATGATGTTCATATTCTTCCTCAGACTTAGAATATATAATAATGTCATCCAGAAAGACAATGACAAACTTGTCCAAATATTCTCGGAAAACACCATTCATTAAGCACATGAAAACAACTGGTGCATTTGATAACCCAAATGGCACCACTACAAACTCATAATGACCATAACTTGTCCTGAAGGTGGTCTTGTTGATATCTTCTTCTTTAATTCTTACCTAATGGTATCATGATCTGAGATCTATCTTTGAAAATATCTTTGCATCTTTCAGTTGATCAAAGAGGTCATCAATCCTTGGTAGAGGACACTTGTTCTTAATAGTCACTTTATTCAACTGTCTGAAGTCAATGCACAATCTTAATGTTCCATCTTTATTTTTAACAAAAAATACTAGGGAACCCCAAGGTGACACACTTGGGCATATGTACCCCTTCTTCAGAAGTTCTTCAAGATGCATTTGCAACTCCTTCAACTCCGGTGTACTCATTTTGTAAGGAGTCTTTGACACGGGTGTTGCTCCAGGCATTAGATTTATTGAGAAATCAATGTCTCTCTTCGGGGGTAGCTCTGGTACCTCCTTGAACACATTTTCAAAATCTTCCAAGACTGCATAATCCTCCAAATTTGGCACCTTATCCTTAGGTATCTCCGCCAAATGAGATGCAATTAATTGACACCCTTTTTTGTAACATTTCTTCAGTTGCAATGCTGAAATTTCTCTAATGGTTATTGCCCTAGGAATTCCTTGTACTTTCCTTAGTTTCCCTTCCTCATCTAAGCAAGTAAATGCTTTGTTGTAGAATTCTAGGAGAGTATGATGTTGGTCCAACCAATCCATCCCAATTATACAATCATAGGAACCTAAAGGCACGATGTTCAAATTTGCCTTGGTGCTTAGTCCATTCATGTCCATGAGGCATGACTTAACCATCTCATTAACTTTTCTTCTGGCTCCTATAGCCAGATGCAACAACCAGGATTTCTCATGCTTTCTTCTTGGAAAATGTAAAATTTCCACCATTTTTGGGTCTATATAACTATGACTAGCTTCTGAGTCAATTAAAATACCAATGGTTTGGTTGTTGATCATACCTTCCACTTCAATCATGTGGGCCTGATACTCTGCTTGTTTGTTGTCCAGGGATGCATAAATCCTTGGCACATATTTTCCCATGTCCTCCATTGTTTCAGCTTGTTGTACATTGTGAACAACCCTACCTTTTTCACCTCTGTGAGGACAATCTTTGAACCTATGATCTCCTTTACAGCCCCAACATTGAATAGGTGGTTGTCTTGGCCCTTGACTCCCTGTCTCAATAATTCAGGGTTCTTTAGGCGTTTGTTGTCCTTGTGGATTAGTTATGAAGAATGGTGTATTAGCTCCCTTCTTCCTCTGATCCATCTTGAATTTCTTATTGTCTTCCCAAGCCTTTTGGAAAGTTGGCCTTTCTTTCTGCTGATCATATAGGAATTTAGATCACCTTATGGTCTCCTCTAATGTATTGGGATCATCATACTATATTTTTTCACTGATGAACAATGGAAATCCACTCAAATACCTTTGAATTTTGACTGTCTCATCATTGATGAAAGAGACATACTTTAACAGTTCTAGAAACCTTCTCTCGTATTCATCTATGGTCATACTTCCAAGCTTGAGTTCAAATAACTCTTTCATTTTCTTATCATGGTATCTCTTAGTCAAGTATTTCTTCTCAAAATACTTCTTGAATTCCCTCCAAGCAACATTTTTCTATTTAACATGTTGCACCTGCACAAGTTGATCCCACCATATGGAGGCCTTTCCTTTGAGTTGATAGATAACAATTCTACCTTTTGCATGAGAAGAATAATTATGCAATTGAAAATAATTTCTCGTGCCCAGTAACCATGTTTCTGCATCTTCATTCTTCTTGTGCTCACCTTCAAATGTAGGAGGTTTTATTTTGTTCATTTCTCCTCGCAGCTCATCTACCCCAGACATCTTATACCTTCTGACAGGGGATAGACTTGAGTTTTTCCCTTCTCTCTTATTGGAATGCCTTGGGGAATGATGGTGATGTCTACTAACACTTCTTGTTTTTCTTTTCTCATCCAAAGTCTTGTGACTTCCATATTTGCTTGAGCCACTCTCCTTAACCAATTTATTTTCTATTCTGTTCAAGCCTTCCAATAACTTCATGTTGAATTCATCCTATTGCTCCTTGTCTCTCATAAGCCTTTCATTATCAACATTATGGCTTTGGACATCCTTTTGCAAATTTTTAATGGTCTCTGCCATATTCATGTTTTCATTCCTTTCTTCTCCATGTCCATTGGAGTTTGTTCCTTCAATGCCCAAATGGACATCCATCCCTTTGCTCTCCTCTTTCTGATTATAATTCCCATATGCCTCTTCCATTCCTATGGAATCTGCATTGATATGATCTGATCTAGTTGTTGTAAATTCTTCAAAACATGTAGCCATTGAAACTTATCAGGCTAACAATTCAACAATTCATGAAAAATATGAACCATTTTGGTTCCATATATACATTAGAGTTATCTCTTCTGATTTCCTGGTGTTATCACCATAACAATTCTAGATAAGACCCAAGTCTTGAGAACATAGACGTGCGGTACCTTCGGAGATACATTTGGGCAAGAAGGTGGTTTATCGAACCCACTTTCGCCAAGACATGGTTTCACGTGCTTCAACATGTCAAATCCACCACTCATGGAATGAGCAACGACTAGTCAGATCACCCCATTTCCCTCGTTAGGTACTTCGCAACCATGTGATGTTAGCTGAACATCACCATGTAATGAACTCAAAAGATAATCATTTGAAATGGATTAGCTAAGCATGGAAACCCAACGCTCTTGTACGTAGTTTGTCTGCACTTCATAATTGAGATTCTATAACTACCAGTCCTCAAGTATGAAGGCATCTAATTATCCATAAACAAATTAATCTCCAAATTGCTCGAATTTCTTGCTTCTGTAAAATCATTTCGGTATCCACAACCTGAGATACATGGACAAGGCTAAATCCAGTGAGACTAGTTATTCGGGAAACATGCTAGACTTTCCTGCGAATAAGGAGGAAAGTGTACTTGCTCACATTATAGCTACTAAATTCCACACAAAGCCTACTATAGACTCGTATTTGGAATTCAGGCTGAATCCCACTATGAAGGATTTAGTCATCAACAGGCCAATTGCTAAGAAGAAAAGGAGCAAGCGGTAGAAGAAGGAGGAATGCACAGCTGAAATGACCGAAAGTGTTGGAGAGAATCAACCGGTCTGGTTAGATTCTTTAAAAGAGGAGATCGCTAAGATGAAATGAGTCTTCAACTAAAATTAAGTATGTTTCAGGGAATTTTGGACAACTGGTAGCATAGGTGAGCACCAGAGATTATAGGCCTATTCTTAAACAACCCTTTTACAATAGGATAACTATTATCATCCCCTTTCTGTAATTTTGTGATTAATATGATTATATAAATATAGAAGCGGATTTTGGGATGTTTATTAAAATATTTTAACTGGTTGTGTTATGAGTCTTGTTTCCTTTTATATTATTCTTTTCCTGTAAGCTTATATTTCACTTCCATCTGTCTGAATCGGAGGAATATAACACTAGAAATTCTTTTTAATTAATGCTCCAATGCGGTTGTGTGTTTCTTTTTCCTTTGATATTATGCAAATTAAACTCAGACTCATCGCCTCCCAGACGAATTCACGCACACTAAACTTCATCCTGTACACCCATATTTATCATGCACAACAACACCACAAGGTAAAACACGTTTCCGTGCACCTATATCTACTATGCATCTCTTCTCTGTCGCGCTGAAAACTTGCTGCACTACTTTTGTGTTGTGCGCCAATATCCACTGCACACAGTTTTGGGTATTGCACACAATAATCCACATGCATTTCACCCTATGCATTGCACCATGTCAAGGTTCAACATGTTCCATAGCACACAATAATTTGCATGCACCATTGAATACACTATCACGAGACAACTTATACTCATACTATGTGCGTACCACAAAACTCCTCTATGTTATGCAATACTTGCACACCTGATGTGCACATTACTATGTGTGTGCTTACTGCGCAAGGATAAATTTAGTGCGGGCATCCACAAACAATATTCTTTCTTGCGGCACCACAATTTACCGCGCACACTTGCATGCCAACGTTTTCCACGTAGTGCCAAAATTTACCGTGCGTGCCTGTATGCCAACATTTTCCATGGACGCTCCATGACTTGAATTTTGGTCACTTCGAAGTTACTCTTCTGTGAATATTCGCTTCAACTGAACCTCTCTGGCCCATCCAGGCTCAATGTTGAAATTGAAGCTCTGATACCAATTTGTAATGTTCCCCTGACCACCCATAGGTCGAGGAAATGCCACTCTAGAGCAATCTGTCATGCTCTGATACTAGTTGGTAGCATCCATGGCCTTAATAGGCCGACCATGCTACTCTAAGGAACACTTTCATTCTCTTATTGTGGAACATATGGCAACATACCTAGTATTCAATTGAGCTATTCCACATAAATTTTCTCTTCAAACTGCATGCAAAATTAAACATATACATACAACACTCTTGCAGAAGCTTTACATATAAACATAAACAAACAAATACATTCTGTAATATACAATTTCATACTGAATAACAATAAACACAGATATGCAACATATACAGGGAAATACCCATAAACATACAGACAGTTATAATTACATATATGATGAACTGTAACATAAGCATGTAAATAACAATGCAACATATAATTTTATCATACGATTGGTACTTATGTTGGAAATATTGTCACCAACTGTGTACAGACCATCCACGAACCTCCTAGCCTTAGACTACACTGTTCATCACTCTCAACAGTGAGTCACCCCTAAGCTGGGACTGAACTCCACCCGAGTAAAGGGGTTCCTAACCAGGATAAGGCTCATGGACAATAGGAAAGACTTTGTCTCAGGTACTCACTCAAATAACAACCTACAACCTCTCATTCCCCACATGCCTGTCCCACCCAAGGAAGTGTGCCCCTTCTCTACTCAACAGTCCCTTGGCTACCCCAGTTCCCTTCCAGGGCTTCAGTAAAAAGCCAGATCGAAAGTCTCATAGCACTGTAGTTTTATTTTAGCACCTTCAGGAATCAATCCCCAACAATTCTCTCGCTCGGAGAATTGCTCACAGGCCTGACAACCCACTTATTCAATCCCTCTCCAAGCTAAACAGGTACATCAACCAAAAAAGGTTATGGAAATAGGCTCAGATATGGTGAAATGGATGTCTCAAGGATAACAGACTGCGTGAATGAAAATGGTCATGGAATCATTAACTGGATAACTGAGTGAAGGAAGGAATCACCGTGAAACTGATCATGAAACTAATCCTGAAAGTGATGGTGAGAATGATGGTCAAGCTACTGGTAAGAATCCCCGTGAAAAGTGACCAAATGAGCTAAGTCCCCACGATATGAATGCATGTCCCCAACTTGACACTGTTCATGTTGGAAGCTACTTTGGTACACTTGTCCCCAACTTTAGAACTTAGGATAAAATAATTATCCATACTTTATGTTTTAGGAAATATTTTTGTAATATTCCTTTTTGGCTTAAGCTCTCTAGCTTAGCCCTTTCCCTTAACTTTTGGCCCTCCCTTTCCCTAACTGGTGAAGTTCAGTCCCCCATCTCTTTTATCGTGGTCGGTCTGCGCACAACGATGTATTTTTTATTAATCATGAGACATGTACAAAATAGGTGCACTGGCCTTTAACATCTAGGTGCTCTGGCCTAATACCAAAACATAATCATTCCAGCTTATAATAACTAGCTCACCAGCCTATAACACATATCATATACATGAGGATCACTGACCTCCATACTACGCTCACTTTAGTTACTACTCGTGGTATCCGGGAATGTGTACACTACATATTTTTACTGCGCAGTGCATGTGCGCACTATGCCATGAAAGGTGCATTACAAAAATGATGTCAAAACAACTCACAAGCTTAAGCATACTTTACTTTACATTTACAATTGGGTTCGGTCGAGGGATATTACAAGCCACAAACCCTATTTTCCATGGAGTGTAACTCCAAAAATACAACGACCTAAATGCCGAATTATTTACCACAGATACTTGGATATGTTTCCTCAATGGCATAGAAATTTCACGGTCTGAATCATTCTATAAACAAATTTATTGAGAAAATGGTGAGATGACCTATAAATAACATACCTTAGAAAGCATCATCAAAAGAATTTATCCTCCCTTGAATTCAGGCCTTCTTTTCTTCACCTTCCTTCTGAAATTCAGCTTAGATATCCTTTGGTTACCTCAGAAACCTATAGATATTCAATATTATCAAGTTTGATCCAAAATGAGAGAGCCTTCCCTCTTATTTATACTCTCCAAGTAGCTTCCTTAAAAACATCTTCTAGGTCACTTTGCCCACTTTCCTTATTTTAGGGTTAACCCACTTCTAATCTCTCCATTAAATTTATTATTTAAATAATTTATTTTTTATTCACTTTGAATTATAGTACACTCATCACTTCAATTTATTATTTACCTTCTAAAATATCTTAAACCACTTTCACTACTTTGACCTTTTGGGGCTTCTAGATGACATATGAGGGTCCTCCAACTTCATAAGGCCATAACTCTCAAACCGTGAGGAGTTATGTGACGTTCCACATACCACCAGAAATGGAATGACATGTAATATCCATATAGAATATTAGTACCTACAAATATATCAAAAATCATACCATTATCCATCAAACAAACTTCGGTCCATCACCCAAACTTGGGTTCTCCAACTTCTTATGGCCATAACTCTCTAACCGTGAGGAGTTATGTAACGTTCCACACACCACTGGAAATGGCATGAAAAGAAATATCCATATAGGATATTTTCACTGACAAATTCACTAACCTTAATCTCATTATTCCATAAATAAACATGGGTTCTCTAACCATACTTCTAGGATAACTCAATCTGCAAAGCGTCTTCTTGTGAGGGATTTCACCATAAGGGGACCACTTTGGAGTTCATCCTTTGTGCTATCAGGATTTATTCAACAGTTGACATCAATGACAACCAACCTTAATCAACAAACAATCCATGGAAATTATTCCCATTGTTTCTCTACACCAGTATAACTTCTCGGTGCTCATAGACTTTGTTAATGAATCTGAAACATTATTCATAGTGTCAACCTTATCCAACAACACCTTATTTTCTTCAACCATGTCTCTCACAAAGTGATATTGGATATCAATATGCTTTGTATTTGAATGATAACCTGGGTTCTTAGCCAAGAATATTGCACTCTTACTACCACAATCTAATCTTACTACGTTTTGTACCAACCCAATATTTGAACACAATATTTGTAACCATATTGCTTCCTTACATGCATGAGTGGTTGCCTTGTATTTAGTTGTTATATTTGAGAGTTCCACTACAATCTATATTTTTCTCATCCAACTAATTTCTCGTCCAAATAGGTTAAAAACATACCCACTTGTAGATATTCTGCGATCCATATCTCCATCCTAGTCTACATCAACAAACCCATGTATGTCCAATCCTGGTCTTCCTTGGTAGCACAATCCATAGTTAGAAGTGCCATGCAAATACCTAAAAAACCTCTTTATTGTTGTCCAATGATCCTTCCCTAGTTTTGACATATACCTGCTCAAAACTCCCATTGCATGTGCAATGCCTAGTCTAGTACAAACCATTGCATACATCAAGTTGCCAACCATACTAGCATATGGAACATGGGACATGTCCTCTTCCTCTTCATGTGTCTTGGGACACTTATATGCAAATATCTTTACACCTACAAGAATAGGAACCTTGATTGGTTTACTTTCCTGCATATGAAACCTCTGTAATATTGTCTCAACATATTTTCTCTTATTCAACCAAAGTTTCATGTTTGCACAATCTCTTTTAATCTACATTCTTAGAATGAAGTTAACAGCACCAAGATCCTTCATGTCAAATTTGGAGGATAGATGTGATTCCACTTCCTTGATAACATCCATGTTATTTCTTAGCAACAACATGCCATCAAAATACAACACTACATAAATGAAGTGATTACCAACCTGCTTGGAATATACACAGTGATCATCCCTTCCTCTCACAAATCCCAATCCAAGGATGTATGTGCCAAAATTTTGGTACCACATCCTAGGTGATTTCTTCATACCATATAATGACTTCTTTAGCTTATAGACCATCTCTTTCTTTTCCTTCATTGCAAATCCTTCTGTTTGTTTCATGTATATTTCTTCTTCCAAATCCCCATGTAGTAATGTTGTCTTCACATTCATATATTCTACTTCAAAATCAAAATAAACAACAATAGATAAAATAAATCTAATAAAAGTTATCTTGGAAACAAGAGAAAATTTTTCACTAAAGTCAATTCCCTCTACCTGGGAATAACCTTTTTCTACTAAATGAGCTTTGTATTTCTCCATTTTCCCTTCTACATTCAACTTCTTCTTAAAAACCCATTGGTTTTCAATGGTATTTCTTCTAGTTGGAAACTTAACTAGATCCCATGCCTCATTCTTATCCAATGAATCCATCTCTTCAACCATGTCTTTCTTCTAGAGTTTATTGTCCTCTGAATTCACTACTTATCTGACAGTTATAGGATCATCATCAGTAATAGATAAAGAAACATTAGCGTGAAAATCAGGTGGACTATACCTTTATGGTTTCCTTCTTTCCCTCATTGATCTACTCAATATTGGAGTATGATGTTCTTCTTCTTCTAATTCATCTTCTTTTGTTGATTTGTATGATCATGCTCCTTTCTTTTTCCATCAACGTCCTATTCATCCTTTCTACAACCCCATTATGTCGAGGTGTGTATGGAGTAATATTCTTCCTTGCTACATCGCACTTCTTACATAACTCTTCAAATTCATTCTCAAAAAATTATCCACCATTATTTGTCCTCAACATCCTTATTTTCTTCTTTGTTTGATTTTCTACCAGAGCCTTAAACTCTTTAAATTGATCAAATACCTCTAATTTATTCCTAAGAAAATAAATCCATGTATTCCTTAAGAAATCATCTATGAATGAAACATAATACAAATATTTACCCAGTGATGGAACATGCACAAGTCCAAACATATCATTGTGTATTAATTCTAAGATCAACTTTTCTCTTGTAGAACCAGATGGGAATCTTAATCGATTATGTTTACCATATATGAAATGTTAACAAAAATCAAAATCTAGGGTTCAATTAGACATACCTCCAACTATACCTTTATCATGTAGTGTTCGAAGGACCTTTTCTCCAATATGTCCCAGTCTTTGATGCCACATCATGGTCTTCTTTCCAAGGCCAGTATGGATTATATATTCTTTATTTCTCTACTTAGGGACAATAGAACTTCTACAACCATATGTATAAGTTCTTCCCAATAACTTKTATAGAGTTCCACACCGAACTCCCCTAATCAACACCATTTCTCCTTGTATCATCTTTCAAGCTCCCTTTACCAATAAATTATCCCCCTAGGACTCCCCCTCAGGAAGCACCTGACACACACGTACACAACTACTAGGGAGGGATCATTATATGGAATCATAAAATTTGACGCACCCCCCACACACATGCAAATAATATAACACCTACCTAATAGATACTCCATGCTTGCATAATCCCATATGACTTGATCATCCTCATAAATATGCATTCAAATCCCACGAGCATAGCCAGAGGGATTAACTAATGGAAGGATATTGTATGGGGATATGATTTCTCTACTACCTACTCCAAGTGTGTGACCTCAGGTTATTTTAGCATGATATGACTTGTCTTAATTAGAATTAGATGCAAATGAAATATTGTACTATAACTCATAGACTTTGAAACCTTGGGGGATGGTGGAAAATAAAAAAATTTAATTAATTGGGTTGGTTGTCATTGATGTCAACCCTTGAAGCAAGTCTGGTAGAAAAATTTTCTAGCCCCAATAGTATGGTTAAGGGAATTATGTTTTTTGAGGTATAAAGGTATGAATTTCAGTGCATTTGCAGGTAAAACTATTCTAGATGTATAGTACATGTTGTGCCATTTTCGATGATATGTGGAACGTCACATAAATCCTCACTGTTAGAGAGTTAGGTCCTTGTGAAGTTGGAGAACCCTCATGAGTTATCTAGAAGCCCCTAGAAGGTCAAAGAAGTCAAATGATTCTAGAATCTCCTAGAAGAATTTTACTAGTCAAAGTGGTTGTAACTAGGAGTTAATCATAGGTTAAGTTGTTGAAAAAACAAAATAATTAAAAATAAATTAGTTTCAACTAGAAGTGGTGAGTTTACTATTTATGGATAAAGTGATTGTAAGTGGACAAGTGGTTATAAGTGGGTTATCCCTAAAAGAAGGAATTTGGGTAAAGTTGGTTAGAAGGTAACCCCTTGAGGAAGCTACTTGGAGAGTATAAATAAGAAAGAAAGGGTCTTCTATTAGCACTTAATGAGCACTTTCAATATCTATTATTTATGAAAATTTTATTGCAGGTACTCATTGATACATCTGAAGTTACACAATATTGAGGAAGTAAAAGAGGGTTGACGATGAAAGTTTCGAAGTTACAGATTTACTGAAAAAACCTAATTTTTGAGGTGTACGCAGGCTATAGTGGAGGAAGGCGCATACATACGCAGGTTGAATGAGAACAGGGTGTGTACAGTTGGGAAAATCCATGAAATATTGAGTCACTAAGAGTGTCGAGTTCTCAGAGTCTGAAAGCAAGTTCCCAGGAAGGTCTACAATGATCGGGTACAACAGATCTATTTACGGGTTCAAAAGGTATGGCATATTCTTATGTGTAGTTGGATATTGTTGTTTCCATGAGATATGGTGATGGGAGTTTGAGGATTTACCTTAGAGAGGTTGTTAGTTGTATGGAAATTATCGTATGAGCTAGATCTACAAAAATATAGCACTAGCATGTTTAGTATTATTCATTGGTACATATTGTTGGTTTAAGTGTTGAGGCATAGCTTGTAATTTTTAGTACATGGTTTAAGGTTTTGGTTGTGATGTGTTGGTGAAGTTGTTGGTGTGGTTTGATGTTTCATATTAGTGAGGTTTTAATGTCTATCCCATGTGATGGTTATTACACTTGATCATGATTGTATACACATGTATGGCATATGACTAGAGAGACATAGATGCATTTGGTTAAAGGATATGTATGAAGATGTATGCATATGGCACAACTATAGTTTGGACATAGTGATAGGTTGCAGGTTGATGTGACAGAAGCAACAAAGGGTCTGAAGAAAGGTGAAAACCCTATCCTTACGAAGGTGTACATAGGCTATAGTATAGACATGGTGTGTACATAAGAAGACTACAGTATAGATAGGTTGCGTACATATGAGAGTTGTAGCATAGACAGGTCTTGTACTTATTGGTTTTTGTTGGTACATGATGAGTACATGTATAGATTGATCACAAGATATTGGTACATGTTGGTTACAGTTTGTTGGCACAAATTGGTACATGTTTACTGTGGTATATCTCACAATGAGGATGTGGCAGTGGTTTCATTATCTATTTGGCACATATATTTCAGGGCGACAGGACAGGGAAAGGATAGGTTCCGACACTTTTCTACAAGGGTATGTTGATTGAGATATGGCAGGTGATAAAGATAGTAGGAGGAGCACCACAGGGTATTTTTTTACTATATGTGGAACAACAGTAAGTTGGATTTCGAAACTGCAAAAGGTTGTTGCACTTTCAACAACAGAGGCAGAGTATGTTGTTTCTACAGAGGCTAGTAAAGAAATGATTTGGTTACAAAGGTTTATGGAGGAATTGGAAAAGAAGCAGGAGAAAAACAGGTTGTACTATGACAGTTAGAGTGCCATTCACCTTGCAAATAACTCAGCCTTCCATTCAAAGACTAAGCATATATAGTTGAGGTACCACTTCATACGATCTGCCTTGGAAGATGGACAATTGAAGCTAGAAAA
>JZKD02S2053950.1:418362-429746 GCA_000966675.3 Picea glauca | reverse complement strand
CACTATAACTAATAGCCAAGGTGGGAACATGTTTCAAAGGAAGGAAAAAGATAAAACCTTGAATCTTCTAGAAGGGAATCTTCTAGAAACATGAGTTGGCTTCGAATAGTTATTCAAGTGCTGGCATTCCAGATATCTTGGGATCATTTCCTATCCAAGTAACTAATCTATCTTCTCCTATATATTGAGGAGATTGCTCATGGAAAGGGTTAGGAAAATAAGTAGCAATCTAGCTAGAGATTGATTATAGAATTAGTGCAAGACTGTATGGAGGACTGATGCTACAGTAGCAAGAGACAGAAGCAAGGTCATCTCAAGTGGTTAATTTTCTTCATACATGAGCAAGTGTGTGTGTCAGAGCTAGGAGCCATCGAAAGGAGACCTATGACATCAAGGCCCAGGTTGTAAGTTTCACTTTCAATTAATTCAATACAGCAATATGTCCCTTTCCCATAAAGACGATGTCACTTTATTACATAACTCCTTGATCATATGTATAGACTAGTTATTGAATATATTAATCTCCCTTTACTTCGATTAGTTCGTTCTGTTGTGATCTGGACGGGACGAGAGCATTGAAGAAAAGATTGGACCAACATAGATGTAAGGAAAGCATTCATAAGGTATGTCCATAACCCTTATCTCTTAGTTCATTCAATAGGCTAAGTCTAGGGAAAGTGTATTATTCTATCCTGTTTTGTTCTAGATCCGGGTAGATCTAGGGAGATCGGTTTGTGTCCGCACTCACGGATTTATCCTATAACAGTCATCCTCTAGTAGAGCAAGCCTAAGTTCCCTATAGTGACATAGTGAATTGATGTTGACTAAGAACATCAGTGTGATGACGCATGTTAATATTCAATGGACTGATGAGTTGAGTGGGGTCTAATAAGATTTGTAAACCTTAGGTTCCGAATGGATCCTAACCATAGGTTGGGAGGTAAAAAAATTCTACTAATAGTAAAAAAAAAACATTTTACCATACCATTTGAGTTTTTTAACCCACATAGTGCATATTAGGCCATTTTTCCCACTATCTTCAAGTGTCGATTGCGGGAGCTACGATCAAAGAAATTAGCAACGGACTGGACCAAGTAAGTGCCCATCCCCTCTATTTCAATTTCATTGGTTTGAATTTTAATTTTAGGTCCAAATTGTTTAGTTTTAGAGGGCACAAAATGTGAATTAGGGTGTACGCGGGTGATAGTTTATTGGGTCACATATACATGGGAAAATAAAATCCCTCATGTGTATATGAACCCCTATACATGACTTCTACCATATTAGCTTGCATATAAGTCTGTGAACATTTTCTTTTGGCAAGATTTAACTCAAAAAAATGACTTTTCCTTTGCAGGATGGTACTTGAATGGAGGGAGAGGGAGCATGAAGAGATAGATGCATCAGTGGAAAGGAATGTATGGGGCCAACAATATTTAAAAATATGTGGCATTTATAAATTTTGGGCTCTCAAAGGAATGAGGGCTCAAGTGAGGTTACTCTATATGCTTGTAAACTACTGGGATCCAGAGACAAAGGCTTTCAATCTTGATGGGAAACCATTGAGGATTGAAGTGGACACATATATTTCATCACATGATTTTCTCACCGGGGTGAGGTAGTGAATATCAAGGCCTAGGGGGTTGGGGGTGGTATGACCATGGAGGATTACATTTCCACCCATTGTGTTGCAGGAACATATAAATTAGGGAGCCAACTCCCAATCAGGACGATCGCGAAACTGACCTTGAAGATTGTCATACTTGTTCTTACATGGATCTTAGTGTCATCCTCATTGCACCAAGCATCAATTCCACTCATGTTTTATGTGGTGGATTTTTTATGACCCATTGTTTATGACTCGTGTACCTCACCGTTGGCTAACATGAAGAGCTAGTTGGTAGATCACAAACAAGGGAGAAAGAGAAACTTCATATTTGCATCCATTATATGTATTTTTTTCATTCAGTAGGTTCCAGGCTGGATCCCTAGAGTAGATATCTTTCCACATGGACCGCGTGATATGGCCATGTCACATTGGACCGATGTGATGAGGTGGCTAGGAGGTGGTAGGGTGCCAACCCCCTACAATGATGAGTTATTTTTATGGTGGCATCAATAGGTCATATCCATTGAGAACTACTCTTATGCTAGGATTGACTACAAAGGGGATCTTAATATGCCTTTGCCACGAGGTTCCGCCTACAGTGATATTAGTAAGAAATGTTTTTTATATATTTCATTTTTTTGTGTTTTTTCAAAAAGAATAAAAAACACAAATATTTTTGTATGGTATCAAGTATTAAGAATTTCTTTGTCACGTAGATGTAGGTCTATGATGACCATATGGATTCCCACAACATTGGTGGAGGAGCTGGGGAGAAGAGCATGCGGGAGGATATGCAGAGAGAGTGTTGCAGAATGTGCAGAGGAACCTATCTCTATTGACGCACAATATTTATATGGTTCAAGTGGAGGATCTGCCAGAGGCTATGCAACAGTAGGTGGTGGGTGTACCCCATGCGTGGGTGTGACTCTTTCTGCGTCTTGCAAAATCTGTAGTGTGTTATCATGATACGCATTTAGCGCCACGAAAAAAGATTCCATGGTCATATATATACCGACCATATATGTATTTTGAGTGTGTGAGCCCCATTTTGTACTATGACACCATATTTTTTGAAAAGATGAAATATAAAAGGAATTTTGGTCTTTGACTTTACTTATATATGTTACAATGTGTACATGCATGAATGTGTTTTCTTTGCTTAGTTATGTGAGAAATGTCAATCTAAAACATAATTAGCATATGCATTAGATACATGATTAGAACTTGTAGGTATGTGATTATAAGTAAGAAAGTCAAAGCATTGTTCCAAAATTCATACCCATAGGAATCGTCGGAGTAGAGTAGATGTTGATGTTTGGGTATCATTGGAAAGACATTCTACTAGATTGATAATTAATAATATTATTATTAATTATTAAGAAATATTATTAATGTAATAATATATTTATAATATAAAGTATAAATATACTAGATTGATAATTAATAATATGATTATTAATTATTAAGAAATATTATTAATGTAATAATATATTTATAATATAAAGTATAAATATATTTATTACCCAAGGGATGCATCTCTTCATGGATGGCCACCATAGTCGCCATATGTTCTTTATATATAGAACACTCATCATTGTAATAAGATATTCATTCACATACAATATCATCTCTTATGAAAAATTCAACATGGTATCAGAGCGGGACTGGGCTTGACTCCCTCACAAGAGGGCCCGATAAAATGAGAGTAGAGTAAAATCTTAGGGTGTTAAATTTATGGGGTTGTTGCAATATCTATGTACAACATATTTACTTTTTACCCCTACCTAAATTATAGAAAGAATTCCATAAATTATGGTGGGCAATAATTTATAGTAAAAATGTCTAATTACCTAAATATGAGGAATGTACTACATATTTACTTCTACCTATATTTATGCAAAGAATCAAATGAATTATGGAGGAACAATTTAACAAAGTCAAATACTATGTGGATGGATTATAACCAAATTAATATTTGGGTAGTTACGAAAGGTATTCTCCAACTATTTATAAGAAAGAAAATTTAATTTAATTTTCAAAGAGACGTGTCTTTTTGGATCAATTTAATATTATTATAAAAAGGCACAACAATAGACACACATACTTTTCTCTCACACACGTAGGAAGTGATCTAAGGAAGAGGTTGAAGTTTCTAAGTAGTTGAATTTTTCTAAGTGTAATTACTTAGTGATGTTCTAGAGTTTACTCAAGTAATATCATTGGAAGTAATTACCACTTGCATAAAATTGTGCTTGTCTAATTTAACACTAGAAAATCAACATGGTTATTCGTATGACATCAATTATATGATGGATGTGTGTTAGTAGAAGACGTATCATTTTGAGGGTTATTGTATATATTTGTGCACAAGATAAATTGATCTCCTCTAGGAGATTCTTTTTTGTTGTTCTTGTTTCTTGTTCTGAGAACGCCATAGGTAATAGCTCTAAGAAGGAGCCACAATGATAGTCACAGGAAGCACAATGAAGAAATAATATCCAGACATAGATTTGTGCACATCCATGTAATGAAGAAGAAGAGGATTTCAACAGATGCAGAGGGAGTAGATGACTCCAAAGACTATATAACCTCATAGGGATTGATGGCTTCAAATGTTTTCTACAAGAAACTGGACAGTCTCATGATGACATGTTGTAGCTATTAGAGAGCTACCCACCAACCTTGGATTCATGCTGTGAAGTCACTATGGATTTCTTGTGATGTATATATTTGTGTGTCTGACAGTCAATAGTCATGAGCTTGTGTGGATGGTGACAATGTTAGAGTCTTTGTCAGATATAATACCTTCCTCATTAAGAGGGAGTGTTGAGATTTTATGTAATTTCAAAAGTTATTCTTAAGTGTTAATGTTTCAGCATTGGGTTGGAATTCTCCTGGGATTGGTCATGGTAATTTGACCAATGGAGAACAGCCCTAGCACAGTCTTATAAGGACATAAGACTCAAAGCGTGTGAATTTCAACATCCAGAAGGACTATAATTCTTCCTTTGGCACAGATGGAAACTTGATCAGGAAGAATGGTCCTTGTAGTCATAGAACACTCCTTTGAGTACATGAAAACTATGGGACACTCAGTGTGCATATTAAAGAAGGATTTGTATGGATTAAAGCAGGCACCTAGAGCATGGTATGACAGGATCGGCAATTTTTTGATGAGATTAGTATTTACAAACACTAGTGCAGATATTAACCTTTACTTTAAGGTTTTGGATGATGGTCTGGTAATACTACTATTGTATATGGATGACCTATTTCTAAACAAGTGTGGAAAATATCATCTCAAAGTGTAAGAGAAAAACTGGCTATTGATTTTGAGATGAAATATCTTGAGATGATGCATTACTTTTTGGGTCCCAAGGTATGGCAGAGACATGATGAGATATTTCTGAATCAAGGGAAGTATATAGTAGAAATCCTGAAGAGGTTAGGGATGTTGGATTGCAAGGAAATGGCTACACCTATGGTATCAAATCTAAAGTTTCTGCAGGATATGAATTTAGACATTGTGGATGTTACTTTATATAGCTATATGGTGGGTTTCTCTATGAACTTGAAAAACATAAAGATAGGATATATTTTTTGATGTGAACACCTTGAGTCAATATATGGAGCAACCCATGTAGGTTCATTTGGTCGCATCAAAACATGTGATGAGGTACCTTAAGGGTACATTGGATTATGGTCTCAGGTATGTGATAGACCATGAATTCAGGTTATATGGATATTCATATTCATATTGGGGTGGAAGTATTTTTGATCGGAAGAGTACTTTGGCATACTGCTTCAGTTTAGGCTCCAATATGGTTTCATGGAGAAGCAAGAAGCAATTGTGTGTAGCACTCATCATGACTGAGGTAGAGTATGTGGCAACATGTGCATCAAGTCGCAAAGTAGTGTGGCTTTGGAAATTGCTGACTATTGGACTGAATTCAACTTGTAGGTAAGACCTACAAGAAGATGATGATGAGACTTGTTGTGGAGGACAAGTGATGAAGTTAGTAGGTTAAAGATACAGTTGATATTCAGTTCTCAAGAGGGAGTTGGATAGTTAGTTCCAAAGGGAGTTGGGTACTAAAGTAAGGAGAAGGAGGCTCTAGCAGATGCAAGAAGCAGTCATGTGTGGTGCTTATTACAATTGAATCTGAGTATGTGGAAACATGTGTAGAAAGTCATGAAGCAGTGTGACTTCAGAAATTGCAAACTATTGGACTGAATTTGACTTATAGGTAAAACCTACAAGAAGAGGATGACAAGACTTGTTCTGGAGGACAAGTTTTGAAGTCAGTGAGTTGAAGCATATCGAGATCAGATATTACTATATCAAGGACATAGTGAAGAGGGGAGCATTGAGGCTCCAGTTTCATGACTACATAGGATCAAGTTGTAGATGTGTTTACCAAGATGTTGTCGAGGATGAAATTTTAGTACTTTGGGAACAATCTTGGTGTGGTCCCTCTTCAGGGGGATTCTTCTCATCCAGCATGACAAAGGGATGGAATTGAGTGTTCTCATCCAGCATGAAAAAGGGTTGGCACTGAGACAGGTGGAACTCATCTAGCATGAAAAAGGGATGGCACTGAGTGTTCTCATCCAGCATGAAAAAAGGCTGGTATTGAGACATGTGGAACTCATCCAGCATGAAAAAGGGATAACACTGAGTGTTCTCATCCATCATGAAAAAGGGTTGGCACTGAGACAGGTGGAACTCATCCAGCATGAAAAAGGGTTGGCACTGAGTGTTCTAATCCAACATGAAAAATGGTTTGCACTGAGAAATGTGGATCTCATCCATCATGAAAAAGGGTTTGCACTGAGACAGGTGGATTTCATCCAACACGAAAAAGGGTTAGCACTAAGAGCAAGGGTGCACATGATCAGGTATTGATGCATTGTATGGTAGTGGATTTCCTGGGGATATTTTGTAGTTATTTGAGAACTACCTACGGGCCTTGGATGCATTACCTATGGAGTCACAAGGGTGCACATGATGAGGTACATATGAATTACGAGGTAATGGATGTCATGGTGACATGTTGAATCTATTTGAGAGCTACCCACATGTAATATTCAAAGGTAATCTTCAGAGGTAATCTTGGAATAATGATCCAGATTTTATGAGTAGAACAAAATGAATATAGATTATTAATAGGCGCTTAACACAAAATAATAGAGATACAGTAAAACTAGTTTTCTATTCAATAACGAAATAAGTTGAAACTGTAAAATGCAGCGGAAACAAGCTTGCTAGAATGGTGGCGGCTTATCTCTAAGAAGAGATGCGATGATTGCGCTCATTCGTAAGAATATGATTACAATGAGGCTCTGAAGGCCTTTTTACAATAAGCAGGAATGTCAAAAACCCTAGACATCCAAAAACCTAACCCTAGGAGATGAAGCCCCAAAAGTCATGTGGGCCCCGTTTGGGTAAGTTAGTACATCAACTTTTTGGGGTCATAACTTTTGCATACGATCTTCGTTCTAGGCGTATGATAGCCCATTGGAAAGGTATCATTGAGGATATTCATTTTAGGTGCATTATCGAAGGAACTTATATATTGCAAACCTGTTTTCCCAAAAAACATCGTTTAGGGCCTCAAAACGGCTCCGGAAGTGAAAACTGCTAAAAATAGTAAATTACCAAAATTGCCAGAAAACTATTTTGAGCCAGTTGGAAAAGATGGGTGGCCATCGATATCCATATGGATCAATCATCCCTCCTTAAGAAGAAATGGTCTCCATTGCGTTGAGGTCCCCCGTCAGATGAGGAAATTTCTGTTGAATTTAGCGTTGAGTGAGCGACTTGCCTTGGTGCAGGAGCTGCCCCACTTTGACGACTCGATAAAGATAGATCCTTTGTTGTAGAGTTCCCTTGATCTGTGTGTCCACAATATGATCATTGGATGCCTATTGTATGCATTCAGGGTTGAGCTCGGTTGGTGTCAGTTGTTCTACTACTTCTGAGGTGTCCAATAATTGTGGGAAATAAGGGCGAAGGAGATCCACGTTGAACACTGGATGCAGGCCAAAGAAAGGAGGAATATTGAGCTCAAAAGAATTATCCCCCATGACCTTGGTGATAGTGTATGGCCCATAACAAAGTGGGTGAAGCTTCTGATGGGGTCTTGGAAGGAGTTCTTTCTGCAAGTGCAACCAAACTTTGTCTCTCACGTGAAACTTATGTGGCACCTGATGTTGATCATGGCGTTGTTTGTACTTGCCATTGGAATTTTGTAGGATATTTTGAACCTATTGGAGGATGTGTTGGATCTTCTCAATGAATCAGGTGGCTTTGCCAAATTTACTTGGAGCAGGAGATGAGTCGGTTGAGGTGATCGCAAGGGGAAATGCAACATCTATGGGACCCAATGGTCGGAATCCCAACCCCACCTGAAAGGGGCTATGGCGAGTTGAGCTATGTAGGGCTTGGTTGTAACTATGTTGGACATAGGGAAGGATCTCATCCCATGTGCGAGGGTGATTTGAATTATACATGTGAAGGATATGTACAATCATTCGATTGACATCCTCAGTTTGGCCATTTGTATGGGGGTGGAAGGCCATGGATTTGGTGAGCTTGTTGTCCAGCAGTGACCAGAATATGCTGAGAAATCAATTGTCCCTATCTGAGACAATGGTTTGTGGGATTCCAAAATGTACCTAGACTCGTTCAAAGAAGAGATTGGTAGTGGCCTCTACTATGATTCTCTTCTTGCAGGCAACCAGAATCGCCATCTTATAAAAGCGATAAACAACCAAAAAAACATAGTCACTTCCCCACTTGGTGGATGGGAGGCTTGAAATGTAGTCCATTGAGATGGATTCCCATGGCCTGTCAGGAGTAGGAAGAGGGGTGTACAGGCTCTATTTCTTAGTGGTCAGTTTGGCAATAGCGTGGGCAGTGCAAGACTTGATATACTTGTTGACCTCCTATTGAAGTTTCAGCTAGTAGAAATGTTTCTGTAGCATCGCCACTGTCTTTTCGACACCAAAGTGTCCTTTCACCCGACTATAGTGGGATTCCCAGATCATCTTCGATTGCTCTCTTGATGGAACACAAATATGGCCCAGATGACACAACAACCCATCCTAAATATGGAAATTATCAACAACTGCATTTGTACCCAACATTTGGTAGGTGATGGCAAATTCTGGGTCTGTCTCATAGAGTTGGGGCCATCTAGAGGTCTCATGGCCATAAGAGTCTAGCAGTGTTTTGAGTGCCGCAACTGGCGGTCTGCTGAGGCAATTGGTGATGTTATTGGTGCTTCTTGTTTTATACTTAATGTTGAGGTGGAATTGTTGCAAGTATGTGGACCACTTTTGATGGCATTCATTCTACAATTTTCCCTATGTCTGCATAAACTGCAGTGGTTTATGATTAGTGTGGATGACTGTCTCCTTCCCAAGAATGTAGTGTCTCCATTGGAAAAAGGATTGCACAATGGAGTACACTTCTTTGACATAATTAGGGTACTTATAGACAACATCTAATAGTGTCTCACTATGATAGGCCATGGGGTGGTTGTACTAAGTGAGAATGATGCCCACAGCATAGTCTAAAGCATCTGTCTCGATCTCAAAGGGTTGTTGGAGGTCTGGTAGTGAAAGTATTGGGGCTGAGCATAAGCACTGCTTCAAATCATCGAAATCTTGTTGTTCGGACTTGCCCCACACAAACTTCGCCTTACCACCACCCCTGTTTATTTGGCTGAGGGCCCATGCAATATGGGAAAATTGCAACATGAACTTGTGGTATAAATTGGCAAGGCCTAAGAAGTTCCGAAGCTCAGTGAGTGTGGTTGGGGCTGGCCAGTCACGGATGACTTGGATCTTGGCTGGATCCACATGTATTCCATGTTGATCAATGATGTAGCCCAGGTAATGGACCCTGACCATGCCGAATGATCATTTTTCCAAGTTGGCGTATAGCTTATGCTGTCGCAGGGTGTGCATAACATGTTGAATATGTTGCAAGTGTTTGGCCCAAGTCTTTTTGTAAATGAGAATGTCATCCAAATACACCAGTACAAAGGTATTGATGAATGGTCACAGGATATCGTCCATCATCCTCATGAAAGTGGTTGGAGCATTTGTCAAACCAAAGGGCATGACCAACCATTCAAAAAGGCCTTCCTTTGACTTGAAGGTCGTCTTCCATACATTTGTCTGTTCTATCGGGACCTGGTGGTAGCCAGACTTCTTATCAATCTTACTGAAGTATTTTTCCCCCATGAGTTGATCAAGGAGGTTGTCAATTTGGGGAATCGGGTACCGGTTTCTGATTGTGATTTTATTTAGAGCCCAGTAATCAATGTAGAGTCGCCAGGTTCTATCTTTCTTTTGTACCATCACGATTGGGCTACCGCAAGGTGATGATCTGGGATGGATGTGCCCCATTTGGAGAAGTTCTTGGATCTGTCACTTGATCTCCTCATTCTCTAACAGAGAGAGACAATAGACTAGCCCATTAGGAAGTGGTGCATCGGGGGTCAGATCAATGGGGTGCTTGACCTGGTAGTGTAGAGGTACCCCTGTAGGTGAGGAGAAGATATATGAGTATTATTCCACGACCTTATCTACTTGCTTCCATTGTGTGGAGAGGTTAGCCGTAGAGACCCTGGATGTGGCTGTGATCTTTCGCTTATTTTGAGAGTGAATCATAAAGAAGACAAACTTCCCCATCTAAGAGATGACCTTGTTGCATTTCTTAGCAAAGATAAAGGAAATAGCACTAGGTGCGACTGCCTCAGGTATCCTATACAATTTCCTGTTTAAAGTAATAATAACACTACGAGGCCTAGTCTCATATACAACATCATGTTTCCATAAATAAGGTTGGCCCAAAAGAACATCACAAACTTCAAGAGGAGCAACATCACACAATACCTCGTCTTTGAAGGGCTTGATGTTGTATGATAGCCGGCACTGTTGGATGACGTAGAGATCGCTTCCTTTGCGGAGCCATCCAATGGTGTAGGGTTGTGGGTGCAGCGTTGTTGGCAGGGCTAGTCACTTGATGACCTCTGCTGATATGAGGTTCTTCTAGCTACCGCTATCAACAAATAAGTGCAGCGGGGTTCCTTTTACCCACATCTGTGAATGGAAGAGGCACTCTCCTTATTCTATCTCATCGGGTTCACTAGGCTGGATCTTAGTGGTAGCAATGGTGGCACTGGGTTCCGAGTAGATGATCCATATTCCCCTTTCTAGTTCTGGCTTAGAGTTAGAATATGCATCTGATTTAGAGGCCTTCACTTCAGCCACCAATGACTTCTTTGAGCGGCAGTCAACATTGTTATGCCAAAGGCTCTTATGGAAGTCGCACCACTTCCCGGTATCTTTCTTTGTCTTTACATTGTCCTTCTTTGCTTACGGCTTGGACTAGTTTTCCTGATACTATCCATATTGATGCAAGAGCATCTCTCCATGTCAGCCAGCCATCCATCCAGCCACGTCAAGCACGTGCATCCAATGCTGAAGAGAGGCATAGCCCTCATCTTTTATTTTGAATTGAATGCAATTTAATTGCTTAGGCTGTTGAGCCATAGAGTCGTGCCTTTGTTGTTAAGCCCTAATATTGGCTCATTACCCTTTAATTGGGGCATATTAGATTAGTAATGATATTTTATTTATGTCAGATTTAGGCCATTAGTTGTAATTTAGATTAATAATGTTATTTTATTTATGTCAGCTTTAGGCCATTATTTGTAATTATACCTCCTAGTCTCCTATATATACCAAGGAGACATTTTCA
>JZKD02S2053950.1:396852-408480 GCA_000966675.3 Picea glauca | reverse complement strand
AGGCCATTATTTGTAATTATACCTCCTAGTCTCCTATATATACCAAGGAGACATTTTCATTTTGAATCATCTTGTACTTGAACATTTAAGTGGGGTAAAAGGAGGTTGCCCCCCTGGAAGAGGCTTATTATCTGAAATTATCTCTTTTTCAAGGCGTTGAGTACTTTTCCTGAGGTTTTTATATGCTATATTGATGTTTGGTTCTTAACATTTGTGCAGGCGTAAGTAGATAGGCCTTTAATGTTTGTATGTATGAGATCTAGATCCAGATGCTGGACTAGATAGCCCATTCAATGTAATTGAATAGGGTAGGTAGGTTGGAGGGAAGTGCTCGAAGAGCCCCCTCAGGTAAAAGAGATTTTTAGTATCTCATTTTGGAGTAAGTTGAGAGGAGGAGAATCTGCGAGTAGAGAGCAGAAGAGAAGAGCCGAGACCTTGTTACAGGCCATGCTCAGGAACACATTGTAAATACAGGCATTTGCCATATTTAATACAAGCAGAGCAGTTTTTCCTGCATGTATTCTGTGTCGAATGAATGCATGTGAGTGTTCCATTGTATGCTATGAATGTATGTTGTTATCATGCATTTGTAGGAGTGTGTTTGATTTCAGGTAAAGGTCTTTGAGGCTTCATACCAAGAGGGTGTGCCAGAACGTTGCGAGTTCTGATAGCCGTGCACAGAGGTTGCACTTATGAATACTGCGGGTTCAAACAAAGATGTGTTGCAACATAAGAACTGGAATCAACAACTCAAGAGAATACCTCAAGTTTGTTGAATACCTTGGAGGCAAGGCTGTGTATGAGAGACACAGTTGCAGACAGAAACTCTATTGTGAGTTTTGTAGAGCTCTGCCAAGTGGGCATTGAGCATATGCACAGTGGTGCATTTGAAGGAACTATGTTGTGAGTTCAGTCAGAAGAAACAGAATCATTGAGGATTCTGAGAGCTCTGCCAAGTGGGCATTGAGCGGGTGCATAGGTGCACAGGAGGACAGAACTATTGAATGTTATGGGAGAAGACACTCTACCAGGTGGGCATTTGAGTTAGTGTGTAGACAGGCAAAGGAGAAGAGAACTCTTTGAGTTCTAGAATTTAGAGGAAGAATCCACTTAGGGATCTTTGTGGGGTTACTGAATACCCAGAAGCACTCAACAAGAGGTTGCTTGAGGCATAGGATAGCTAGTAGGGCATCCCAACATTCTCCATCTATAGGAGAAGAAAGAAAGATAATATCTCATAGGGGTTTGAGTGTTAAGAAGCTCAGGAGAGACAACACTGAGTGTGCATGTGAAGACTCTGCAGAGGCACAGAAGTCAAAGAATCCTGTGAGGATTTGGGAGAAAATCTCAGGAGGAAAAATGTCGAGGAGAATGCATGGTGAGAACTCAGAGTTGAGAGCTTGTAGAGGAAAAAGAGGGCAAAGCTTGAGGCCTTTGAGGAATTGGAAATTCTCCCAAGGTTTGGAAGAAAGTGTGCAAGCTCAGTAGGGAGCACAGTAGCTGTTAGATCGGTTGGAGAAGAAGATCTGGACCGTTGGTTTCTACATCCAGGAGAAACTCAGGAGAAGCCTACAGAAGGGAGAGATCATGAGCCATTGGATCTCATTCAGGAATCTCGTCAGCCGTCAGATCGAACAGGAGGTGCATGGGGTTTAACCCTTCTCACGCCAGGCAAAATTCCCGACAGGTATCAGGATATCAGTGTTCATGATATCGGGGATATCGAGGACATGAGGAGAGTCACTCGACACCAGGAACCCCGAATCAGCGAGATTTGATCTGGACCGTTCGTTTGGGAGTGGACGCGTGTCACGAGATTACCCACATCTGGGACTCGGGCATCGAAGGTTGGAAGGGGAAGTCTTTAAACTTCACGAGTGGCGAAAAGGTGAGAGCTCTGTGTTGTGGGCCTAGCTGACATCACATCGAGATATCGACACTCAGGATATCGGAGTTCTCAAGGGAAAGAAATTCAGGACATTTCAAGTCTTGAAACAACAAGGATTGACCTGAACCATCCATTCACTTGGGATGTGTGTCAGAGATCTGAAGAAAGTCAGAGTTTGGCATTTCACGAGTCCTAAGGATAAGGCACCCGGGACACTTGAAGTTGCGAACAAAGAGAAGCGATCAGGACCGTCCATTAGTTGGGGACGCGTGGAGGAGATCTGAACATTCAAGAGATTTCCCGAAAGGAAAAGTCGTTCATCGTCATATAACAGATTGGGATATCGGGAATCCCGTGGACATGGGGTTTATACATTTTGGCATTGCGATGTCCGAAACCCCGCTAGGAGAAAAGGCTGCGGTATTGTGAAATAGTGGTCACGTGGACCAAAGGTCTAGCCTGGAGGGCTAATGGAAGTTGGAGTGCATCGGGATTCGGAGGATCGGGAATCCCATGGGCCAATGCATTGTGGCATTTAAAAGCTCGAAACCTCGATGAGAGGTAAGACTGCGGTCATGGGGATAACGGTCGTATGGACTAGGGCATAGCCAGGAGGGGCTAAGGCACGTAAAGGAGCGCATCGGTAAATCAATGATCGGGAGTCCGTGAGGATAGGGAAATCTTGACGACGGGGATCACGAAACCCCAAAACCTAAAACTGAGTCGGGGAATATCATGGCTTAGTGCAGAAAATCCGTGTGGTCGAATTAAGGACCTGTGGATCGGGTTTTTAACAGAGATTCCACAGAGGAATCAAAAGAGCCGCTTCGGCTCATGAATGAATGAAAACGATCCTGTGAGCAGGAGAGAGACAAGGTGGTGTGGTCGCAAATCGTCTGCATCATATATTTTCCCTAATATTGTTCATATTTTCTCTATCCTTTGTTTTGTGGGTTGGGGACGCCATTTCCTGGATTTTATTGTGAGGGGTTCCCAGGCCCAAATTGTCACGTCTTTTGTTTGACCTTCTTTTCGATTTTGACGACATATCAGTAGGCCACGCCCAAGGATGAAATGTCCAGAAATTCCATTTCAGTCTAGATGTATCTATGCAGAGAACCATGATACTTGAGCACCAGATGTCGCTATGAATATTTGATACCCAGCTTGGTGCGCAAGGTATGGAATATATTTGTGAAAGCTGGCACTGCTTGGTCTCTTTTTTGTCGTAGTGTGGTCCATTTGGTATATAGGTCATCATAACTTTCCAAAAGGTAGTATTGTTCCTTAATAGCATCCCTGAAGGATTCCCAGGTGGTCATGACTATAAATAATGAGAGTTTCTTTGTTTCCTTTTGCTCACAGAAAGTTTCCCACCAATCTTTGACATGGGGAACGACTTTGAGGAGCACAAAAGTAATATTTTCTCTGTTCGAAAAGTTATGGATATAAAAATACCCTTCTAGTAAATTCAACTACTTTTTTATGACATCTGCGTCTATCTGGCCTACAAATATAGGAATATATAAGTTTATTTGTACCTTGAAGGGGGCGACGCCTTTGTTCAAAGAAGATGCATCGCTTGTTGGTAACCGCTGAAGGGTTTGCGCAAAACTATCCATCATATTGTTCCTCTGTTGCATGAGGGATTCCTCAATCAACAGTTTGAAAGGATCTCCTATCCCGTCATCTTTCTTTTCTTCTTCCATGAGAGATTTCTTGGGCATGCGAGATCTTTTGTCCTCAAGACCCAACTCTTTGTACTTCAACCTCATTGGGGACATGCATTAAGATGACAAGGAGTAGACTGCTCTGATACCACTGATCCAAATTTTATGAGAAAAAAGAAATGAATACATATTATTAACAAGTTCTTAACACAAAATAACAGAGATACGGTAAAACTAGTTTTCTATTCAATAACGAAATAAGTTGAAACTGTAAAATGCAGTGAAAACAAGCTTGCTGGAATGGTGGCGGCTTATCTCTGAGAAGAGATGTGACGGTTGCGCTCATTCACAAGAAGATGATTACAATGAGGCTCTGAAGGCCTTTTTACAATAAGAAGGAATGTAAAAAACCCTAGACATCCAAAAACCTAACCCTATGAGATGAAGCGCCAAAAGTCATGTGGGCCCTGTTTGGGTAAGTTAGTACATCAACTTCCCAGGGTCCTAACTTTTGCATACGGTGTATGATAGCCTATTGGAAAGGTATCATTGAGGAGATTCACTTTAGGTGAAATATTGAATGAACTTGAATATTTCAAATCTATTTTCCCAAAAAACATCGTTTAGGGCCTCAAAACGGCTCTGGAAGTGAAAACTGCTAAAAATAGTAAATTACCAAAATTGCCAGAAAACTGTTTTGAGCCAACTGGAAAAGGTGGGTGGACACTGATATCCATATAGATCACATAAAGTAGAATGTATCCCTCCCTGATAGGGAGTGTTGATGTTTGGGCATCATCGAAAAGACATTCTACTAGGTTGATAATTAATAATATGATTATTAATTATTAAGCAATATTATTAATTATAATATTATTAATGTAATAATATATGTATAATATAAAGTATAAATATATATAATAAAGTATAAAGTATAAATATAAAGTATATTTATATTATATGTATAATATAATACAAAATATAAATATATTTATTACGCAAGGGACGCATCTCTTCATGGATGGCCACCATGGTCACCATATGTTATTTATATATAGAACACTCATCATTGTAATAAAATATTCATTCACATACAATGTCATCTCTTATGAAAAAATCAACAATAGACTCTCGCACACAGTAACTATCATTTAACTGACATATGACTAACTGGGAGTCCAGGAGAACCTATAAAGACCGAACACCATGTGAAATGGCATCACATAATAGTTCTATAACGATCCTATACTTAGCCATGTTATTCATTGATGGCTCTAGACGAACACCACCTGAAGAAACCAGTTGGCCTTCAGGTGAGTAAATGACCTAGGTGGTGGAAGCCATGTTCTATGTATGACGATTGGCACCATCTATGAATCCTAAGTAAACTGAAGACTCCATTGACATCTTCCAACCAAGGGAAAAAATGATAAGAAATTCGATGACACAAAGTAAAATATGTATATACACAAAGATTCACTAGTATACAAAATTTCACGCCCAATATTGAGGGATCAAGTGTAATACTTTTTAAGGTAGAGCCCATTTCTCGGCTCATAAAACATATTTCGTTCATATTATTACAATTCATAGACTCCTTTATCTAAAACACATCGCATGATATAAGGACTATGCCACATGGGGTTGAAATTTCCTGCACCCAAGAGTTCTTTGGCTTGGTCATATAGAAGAACCAACTTACACTCAACATACTATCAAGGACAGAAAGACCTATCATATTGAACCTTAACATGTTGTTTATTTGCTTCGATAGACGTAGAGGCATCTTGACGCTGCTCATATAGATGCTCTAGGTGCACAAGGCCTTCTTCAAGATTGGACGTATCAGGTAGGAGCTCAATTTTCAGCTTGAGGAAAGGGATTTCACAATCAATTGGAAGGATTGACTCCACTCCATGTACTAACTAAAAAGGATAAAAAAACAGTGGAAGTATTTTCTAAGGTTCGATATTCCCAAAGCATGGGGTAAAGCATTAGATTCCAGTCAGATGTATTATGCATGATAGTTTTTTGCAAGATGGTATTGAGAGATTTATTCACCGACTTTACTTGTCCATTTTCCCGAGGATAATATGGGGATGAATGATCGTTCTTAAACCCCAGTTTTGATACTAACTCCATCATTTCATTCTGAAAGTGAATGCCATTATTAGTGACAATCTCCTTTGGTATTCTGAATCAGGATATAATATGGTTGAATACGAAGAATGATTCGATCTTACCATCGAATTTAATGGTAGACATTTCCTCTGCCCATTTAGTGAAGTAATCCACAACCACAATAATATGTTGATGCCCCTCAGTTGAAGCTAGGCTACAACCCATAAAATATACCCCCTACCCGGTGAAGGGACAGATGATGATGACTGGGTGAAGAGGGGATGGATGCGAGTGCATTTTCAAAGCGAACACTTGGCAAGGGTGACACTTCTTGACTGCTTCAACATAATATTTAAAAATTGACGGCCAAAAATAATCGGCTCGCAATACTTTTTGGGTTGTTGCAAGCCTAGATAAATTACCACCACAAGCCCCACTATGATAGTCATTGAGAACCAACTTAGCTTCCTCGTGATTCAAGCAACGACGTAAAATATTATCTACTCCTCGATGATACAAAGTGTCGGCGATGATAAGGTAGTTTTTATCTTGATGATGTATACGTCGTCGATCGTCTCTCGACAAATGTTGGGATAGCTTCAAGGTTTGAAGATAAATTAGAATTTCTTCATACCATGGGTCTGAAGATGAGATAAGAAAAATATGTTCATATGTGAATGAATCTTCATGAATAATGTCCTCATCTAGTCGAGGGAATACTGATATCAATTCGGAAAAAACTAGCGATTTCTTAGACTTTGCTAAAGAAAATTCGAGATCAAATTCTTGAAAAATAATAATCCACTTATTGTATTTTTCCCCTATGATACACCTAGTAAGGATGTATTGAAATGGATTTATATATACAACTATGGTATTTTTTCAAAGTAATATAAATGTCGTAATATTTGAATTGCATGTACTAGGGCCAAGGCTATTTTTTCTACGTGAGAGTATTTAAGTTCAGGAGTGACTAAATTTCAACTGAGATAATAGAAAATGTGCTCATGGATATCATCATCCTCCTGAACCAAAACCATACCAACCATCCCTTTGGACGTGGAGATATAAATCAAATAGTCTCTATTGTAGTCTTGAGGCTTCAACAGAGGCATCGATACCAAGGATTTATTAAGAGAATCGAAGGATTCCTGGGCTCACTCATCCCATATAAATAGAGTATCCTTCTTCAAAAGACACATGAAACCCTTAGTTAAATTGGAATAGTTCACTATGAATTGATGCAAGAAATTAGCCTCCCCCTATAAACCCTGAAGTTGTCGCATGTTGCAAGGGGGGGGGGGGGTAAAAGTATTTCCTCGAACTTCATAGGATCCACCATGATCCCATGCTCAGATACTAAGAGTCCTAAGAGACAGCTAGTCCTAACACAGAATATGCATTTGTGAGGGTTCAAATGGATGCGATAGTAATTACATCTCTCAAATACTAATCGAAGGTGGGTGGAGTGATCTACTCTCTTGCAAGAGCGAGAAGAGATATCGTCAAGGTAAGCTTCAAAATTGTGCTTGAGATAATGAAAATAAAAGGTCATGGCATGCTGGAAGGTTGCTCCGACATTTTTAAGGCTGAAAGGCATTTTCTAGTATGAAAGGTACCCCAAGGACAAATAAACATCATCTTGTGTTGATCCTTGGGTTTGATTTGAATTTGATTATATCCTGAAAAATCGTCCATAAAAGAAAAAACTTCGCTTCCTGTGCACTCATCAATAATATGGTCAATGAAAGGAGTCGAGAAGTTATCTTTAGGAAAATCCTTGTTCAGGTCTTCAAAATCCATACATACATGGATGGTTCCTTGTTTCTTATTCATGGGAATGGGGTTGGACACTCATTCAGTCAAGGGAACCAGGTAGATGAAACCAACATTAAGTAGCTTCTCTACCTCTTCCTTAATAGCAGGGGCCTTCCTAGGATTAACAACTCTAAGACATTGTCAAATAGGTCTAGCATCTGGATAATTATTCATCTCATGTTCAAAAATGTTGGGTTTGATCTTGACATCTCTTCATACGACCAAGAAAATATGTCACAAAATCATTTGAAGAGATCGGTGTAGATCTAAATTTCTCCAGGCGAACAATCTACACTGATATATACGTTCTCAATTTTTCTATAAATTTGAGAGATGTTGATCGAGACAGTGGGGGAAATATTCTCCATTTTTCCTTTGACATAAATACCATGCGTATCTAGCAGAACCACAACGCGACCGACCTTCTCACTCAAGGTAGATATAAAGACACCCTGTTCAATCCTAACAAGCTCTGGGAGGAAATAAGAGCGATGATGTATATCCTCCCAAGGCCTATCAGGACCATACATGGCCTCTAATATGGATTCATCCGAAGGTAAAGTATCATCGAGGAAATCATGCGAACAAGAAAATTTGGCGGCCCATACGGGCTCTAGAAAAAGATCCTCCTTGTATGTTTGCGAGGGGAAAGGATTTAGGTCAGCAATAGTGTTAAGAATATATTGATACACAACCTATATCAATGACAATAGCATTGACATCCCAATGTGTGACTGACCTTTGCATGACATATTCGAGGAAGGAAGGGTCCAAGGATTGTTGAAATGCAAAGTGCAGAAAGGAATGGACCTCACCGATGATGAAGATTCACTGGAAATGGAATGAATGTGATGGATTGGTGCCATGAAATCAAATCTACCCATGAGAGAGGAATACATTTTGACACCAACATCCTTGGTTTTCTACCAAGAATTGTCGATCACTGGGATCTAAGGTCCAAATCATGCATTAGGACTAGCATGTGCAGAGGACACTGATCAATCATCGCCATTCTCCCTTGATGAGGAAAACATAAAGTGTTGAAAATAGATGACATGACCACGGTCATGGAATAATTCCAATTACACCTTAGTAGTAAATTATAGTCAATAGGCACATCAACCATCTCGACATCAACCTCCATTGTCTTTCTACCTAACTCAATTGGAAAAGAGAGAAGCATTTTGTGGGATCGAAATGAGCGTTCATCAAATGTGGTCAACATAGTCATAGATTGGGATAGAGTCAGATAACCAATGGCTTTCCAATAGGTTAGAGACATCACGCATGTTTGTTGTGGGTGGGAATCCCTCCTATGGAATTATCATTTAAGGGCTCTAATAATGCATGTAGAAAATGACCATTTCAAAGGCCTCTACTCTTTCCTATTCTCCCAACACAAAACCCCACATTCATGCAATACAAAGGTGTAAATGATATATGGCGGGACGGGAAAAGTATTCCTTTTTGTATTAATCTTCACAAGAGTAAACTTACAATATGTGGTTGGCACTGCTTCTCGAAACTGGTCCTGGGCTCCTCTTCAACTGTCCTCCAACTGCTTTTCTCTATACTTCTCTTTACACAAGGATGGATAAAGGTTGGGACAAGGGGAATGCTCAATTGGGTATACTCTCTTTACTATGATTTTCCTCCTTTCAAATGGGGCCCCTACCCCTTCTTTTATAGGCTAGAAGGAGCTAGGTATTTGGTCGAATGATTGGCCATGCATGGCCGAAAGGTTTAGTTAACTTACCCATATCTGTGTGTTTCATCAACAACTTTCCTTTTTCCATGCTTTTGTAGGTACACGTGGGTTGTATTGGGGCAGCTAGCATGTACACACATGCAATAATGGAGCAGGGCATATGGGCCTTTATAAAGGGGTTTTTTAAGAAGCGTTGTTTAGTACTGGCTTGGCAAAGAAGGCATATGAGATGGCTTGATGTCAGGAAAGCATGTCTGGTGAAAATTAGGGTTATAATAGATGCCCCCTAATGTGTGAGGTCAGAAGAGAATTTGATGGCTGAAATACATTACCAATCTTTATCAACGTACCAAACTGATGAGCCCAGGGACCAGAATTCGGGAGGTGCCATCTGCAAAATAACAATTGTCTCACCAAGGCAGGAATACCCATTCTCGGAATGAAATAAAATCATGGATACCAATCAAATACATTGTAGATCCATGTCATATAACCATATAAAGTGTAGCCATGAATACACAATAGATCTACATCTCAAAATAAAAAAAGAGATACATGTATAGTATCCATCTTCTAGAAGTTGATAAGGCCTGATGCCTAGAGATGATGTCTTCAGAGCTCGAGCATCAACTTCAAAATCTTCAAAACTTGGATAGGAGTGTAATATGAGTGTACGAATTCACTACCCATAGGTCTTTGATGGTTCATCGGTCATGGACTAGATGATCAGATTGGAGGCTTCATTGATTTCAAACAAAGACTTGATTGGACTTTTGGGATGGTCGGGCATGAGGGAAAGAGACAAACTGCAGAGGGGCTGACTCAGGCTTGGTAAAAACTTCCCTTGGACAATAGCACAACAAATGATGAGACTTGGGCATCATGTCATTGACATAAGTTCACGATGCAAGAGGCAATGCAAACTTTCCATATGTTTGGAAGAATAACCAAACGGGGAAGGAAATAACTCTACGTAGCGAGAACAAATCCCTTGTTGGACACACCTACCACACTTAGAGAGGGGGGTGAATGAGTGTGGGAATCTTTTTCCCAAAACTTCCCTCTTACACAAAACCTCCTTAGTTAAAATTCAACATTTTCTCATTACTCATTGTTTTCATTTATAATCAGTTAGATGTGAATACATATCAGCAACATACATCAGCAACATATCATCAACAAATAATCTCCACAAGGAACACAAAGAACACAAGATGTATGTACAATTTTTCTTTTTATTATGGACTTCAATACGGGGGTTTTTCAGCAACAACTGAATAGAGTACAACTCTACAAGAGCACCAACTCTATATTCAAGACTCGACTTACATTCTCAACACCAACTGATATGAGGCAACAATCCTCAACAAATATCAATCTGTCAACATAAACAAGTGTATCAACCATGCACCAACCTATGCCAAACAACCTGTAATCAACCTGTACCATAAACAAGTGTATCCAACCATGTACCAAGTATATACCAATAATGTGTCAACTAATCATCAACAATGACTCATCAATATGTACCAACATCATCAACTATACACCTCATGTATGTGTCAACTCATCAACTACTTGTCTCAACCATGACTAGTTTTGGATTAGTCAACAACCCCAACTTTAAATAATCATAACTTTGTACTTGTAATGAATAAATATCTGAAACTAATACACAATGTTATTTAGTGTGTTTTGTGCAATTCATCCAGGTTTCACTACTTGGAACCTCTCATAAAAGGATTTATAGAAAAAATGGCATACCTTGCTGAATTTTAGCTTATTCTAGAGAGCGGCCTTATAGAGCATGCCCCACATGAAATATTTGTTGAATAGATATGAAATTGTTACACAAAATACCAAAGCCTATAATATAACCAACACAATTGGTCTTATGATATTTAGATCTGTTATGAAGAAGTTATGATGTTTTTTACCTGAAACACCTGTTTTTGACTAGTTTCAGGACTAGCCACAAACCCGATTTTCCACGGAGTGTATCTCCAAAAATACAACGACCCACAATATGAACCTTTTACCAAATATACTTGGATATGTTTCCTCAATGGAATATCAATCCCATGATCTGAATCATTATAGAAAAAAAGTTATAGCGGAAATGGTGAGATGACCTCTAAATAACATACCTTAAAAAGCATCATGAAAATAATTTATCCTCCCTTCAATTCCGGCCCTCTTTTCTTCACCTTCATTCTGAATTTGTCTTATATATCCTTGGTTACCTCATTCACCTATATATCTTCAATATTCTCAAGTTTTCCACACCAAAAACACTCAAGAAGCTCTCCATCAATACTCCAAAAGATATTCTCACAAGAAGCTCTCCATTGATCCACAAAAAGGATGATCTACAAGAGACCATCACTATCTTATTTATACTTTCATCATCTAGGTCACTTAAC
>JZKD02S2053950.1:369708-396370 GCA_000966675.3 Picea glauca | reverse complement strand
ATATCAATGACAACTCATTGATCCATCTTCATCATATCAATGACAACTCATTGATCCATCTTCATAATATCAATGACAACTCATTGATCCATCTTCATCTATGCATTCTCATCAAGGACAATACATATTATATTACATCAATCATCAATAAATCAATCCTTTGACATCAATCAGTCACTTGACATCAATCAATCAAACCATTGGCATCAATGACAACATGATCCAACATTCCTAAGGTCATATTAAATCCCAGAGCTTGAAAAAAAAATGGAAGGATGTGCTTTTTCCAAGGGCGACTCATTTTGCTTCCAATAAAAAGAAAATACTTTTCCCTTCCTCTTTTTGGGGTATATTTGATTTTCTTTTGTCTTTTTCAATACTTTTGGAAAAAGAATAAAAGAATGCTACATTACAAAGGAGGAATGAGTGTCGCAAACATACGAGTTCGAGGCGGAAGGACAACACTAATGTTCAAAGCAAGGACACTTGAAAAAAATTCCTCCTGGGGCCAAAAGGTGTCAAGACGCAAAGGCAAAGTGCAACAGGGCTTGCGTATAAGGCCTATTTTAGATGGTTTGGTTGAGAGCAACATGGAGCCAACATTAGGCCAAAGACACAGGTATGCAAATGTGATTAATAAGATAGACAATGATAACGCCCTTCGATGTAAGTTTAACGATCCCAAAGAAGGTAAGCTCGGTTGTTTTTCATGTTTAGAGAGTTTGAAAAAACATAAAAGGAGACTCCACGGTGGTACCTTTTTCGAAGGTAGTCTAGTCGGTTTGAAAAAGAAGTAAATTAGCACCGAAAATACGTCTATTCAAAAACCATTTTAACGAGTGTGATAAAGACAAGATCACTCGGAAATTTTTTTATTTTTAAGGAGTCTAAAAAAATCTTGACTATGGACTCCGTCAAGAATATTCTTCTGGACCGGCTTAACGAGTGTGAAAGAATAAGGTCACTCGACAATATTTTCAATTTTAGGGAGTCTTAAAAGGGCTTAACTATGGACTCCATGGGGGTTCCTTTTTCATAAATTTAGTCCCTCAGGCCCAAAAAAGGGTTAAAATCATAGCTGAGAGTACTCTTCTAGAGAACTGAAGTTCCTAGAGTATACCTTTGTTTGTACAGTTGACCATCTAGAACGAAAAAGGGGTAAACTACCACCAGACAAACATGCCTTCAATTTTAGTTTAATGAGTGTGAAAGACAACAATATCACTCGACAATCTTTTCATTTTTAGAGGGTCTGAAAAGAGATTAAAAGAAGACCTGTTGGGGGCTATGACTCAAGTATGAAACTAGTTCAGGTAGAGCCCATTGTTAGGCTCAGACCAAGAGTCTCTTCGATATTCAACTTGGAAAGTCTCCCAAAAGGGAAGAAAACACAAACCACAGTGTAAGTCCTCCTGCGGTATAGAAACCATAGGCATGGCTTCAAGGATAGCCTCATCTAAAGGAAATTCAAAATACAAGAGGTTGGGAGGAGGCTTGCAATCAAAGAGGTTCTAGATTTTTGATATGCAATCAAAGAGCATGACAAATTTGGGAGGAGGTTCTGGATTGAGGTTTGGGAGGAGGTTCTAGATTTTCTTTGTATTGGCAGCACAACGAGTCGCCCTTGGATAAAGCACATCTTTTTGTTTGTCCGTCAATCCCTGGGATTTAATATGACCTTAGGAAGTTTTTCCTGCTACATTGAGATGTGTCCTCCTCTATTTGGTTATCCTCCCAAACATATGGAGAGTTCGTGTTGTCTCCTACCTCGTGAACTTATGTTAATGCCATGCTACCTGAGTATCATCATTTGTCATGTTATTGTCCAAGGGAAGTTTTTACCAAGCCTGAGTTGACCCCTCTGCAGTTTGTCTCTTGCCCTCATGCCCAACCATCCTGAAAGTCCAATCAAGTCTTTGTTCAAAATCAATGAAGCTTTCAGTCTGATCATCAAGATTCTCTAGTCCATGACAGACGAGCCGTTGAAGACCTCTGGGTAGTGAAGTTGTACACCCATATTACACTCCTACCTGAGTTTTAAAGATTTTTGAAGTTGTTGCTCGAGCTCTGAAGACCTCATCTCTAGCCATTAGGCCTTATCAAATTCTAGAATATGGATATTATACATGTATATCTTTTGATTTTGCAATGTAGATCCGCTCTATATTGCTCGCGACTGAACTTTATATAGTTATATGACTATACCCAATTGAGCATTCCCCTTGTCCCAACCTTTAGCCTTCCTTTTGCAAAGAGAAATATAGAGAAAAACAGTTGGAAGACAGTTGAAGAGGAGCCCAGGACCAGTTTCGAGAAGCAGTGTCGACCACATATTGTAAGTTTACTCTTATGAAGATTAATACAAAAAAGAAATGCTTTTCCCGTCCCGAAATACACAACGGATCTACATCGCAAAATCAAAAGATATACATGTATAGTATCCATCTTCTAGAATATAATAAGGCCTGATGGTTGGAGATGATGTCTTCAGATCTCGAGCATCAACTTCAAAATATTCAAAACTTGGGTAGGAGTGTAATATGAGTGTATGACTTCACTACCCAAAGGTATTCAACGGCTCGTCGGTCATGGACTAGACGATCTTGATGATCAGACTAGAGGCTTCAATGATTTTGAAAAAAGACTTGATTGGACTTTCGGGATGGTTGGGCATGAGGGCAAAAGACAAACTACAGAGGGGCCGAATCGGGCTTGGTAAAAACTTCCCTTGGACAATAGCATGACAAATGATGAGACTCAGGAAGCATGGCACTGACATAAGTTCATGATGAAGGAGGAAACGCAAACTCTCCATATGTTTGGAATAATAACCAAACAGAGGAGGACACATCTCTATGTAATGAGAATAACTTCCTAAGGTCATATTAAATCCCAGATCTTGAAGAACAAACAGGAGGATGTGTTTTTTCCAAGGGTGACTCATTGTGCTGCCAATAAAAATAAAATACTTTTCCCTTCCTCTTTTTTGGGTATATTTGATTTTTTTGTCTTTTTCAATAATTTTGGAAAAAGAATAACAGAATGCTACGTTACAAAGGAAGAATGAGTGTCGCAAACATACTAGTTCTAGGAACAAGGACAAGACTGATGTTCAGAGCAAGGACATTTGGAAAAATCCCTCCCAGGGCCAAAGGTATCAAGACGCAGAGGCAAAGTGCTACAGGGCTTGCGTATAAGGCATGCTCCAAATGGTTCAGTTGAGAGCAACATGGAGCCGGCATTAGGCCAAAGACGCAGGTATGAAAATGCGATTAATAAGACACACAATGGTAACGTCCTTCGATGTAATTTTAACGATCCCAGAGAAGGTAAGCTTGGCGGTTTTTCATATTTAGAGAGTCTGAAAAAACATAAAAGGAGACTCCAATGGGGTACCTTTTTTGAAGGTAGTCTAGTTGGTTCGAAAAAGGGGTAAACTAGCACCGACAAGACATCTATTTAAAACCATTTTAATGAGTGTGATAAAGACAAGATCACTCGGCAATTTTTTCATTTTTAAGGAGTCTGAAAAAAGATTAACTATGGACTCTGTCAGGAATATTCTTCTGGACCATTTTAACGAGTGTGAAAGAATAAGGTCACTAGGAGATCTTTTCAATTTTAGGGAGTCTGAAAAGAGCTTAACTATGGACTCCGTGGGGGTTCCTTTTTTGTAAATTTAGTCCCTCAAGCCCGAAAAAGGGTTAAAACTATACCTGATAATACTCTTCTAGATAACCGAGGTTTCTAGAGTATACCTTTGTTCTTATAGTTGACCATTTGGACCGAAAAAGGAATAAACTACCATCGGACAGACGTGACTTCAAATTTCAGTTTAGCGAGTGTGAAGGTCAACAAGATCTCTCGGGAATCTTTTCATATTTAGAGGGTCTAAAAAAGGCTTAAAAGAAGACCCATTGGGGTCTACAACTCATGTATGAAACTAGTTCAGGTAGAGCCCACTACTAAGCTCAAACCAAAAGTCTCTTCGATAGTCAACTTGGATAGTGTCCCAAGAGGGAAGAAAACACAAACCACAGTGTAAGTCCTCCCACGGTATAGAAACCATAGTCATGGCTTCAAGGATATCCTCATTTGAAGGCAATTCAAAATCTAAGAAATCACGCAAACGAGGGTTGATAGTTCCAAAGGGTGGACTAAACTGACCATATTCCATTTGACAATAGAGGTTCTGGCCAGGACTGGCAGAGTCTATCAGTGAAGAATCACAAGTATGAGAGATTGAATATCTACAAACAACGAGATCAGATTCAGAAGGAGTCTCAAAATCACTCGCACCAAGAGGGGGAATCAAGGGCTCCCAATCCCCCATTAGATAAACCAATGAATCAATTTTTGAGACCAATTCTTGGGAAGGTAAACATAATTGCATAGGTTCTTTCTTAGAAGCAATTGAACATCGAGGATAAGATGCCACATAATTAACCCGTGGCAGGGTCGAGTTTACACAAGCACTAGGAACATGTAAAGGGGTAGTCTGAAATAACGCCGAATTAGGATGGTGATTATCAGGTGCCAACTGGTCAATAGTGACAATGCTTCCATTGTGAGGGAAATGCATCACCTGGAAGAATGTAGAAACCACAACATTCATAGCATATACATAATCACACCCAAGAAGCATATTGAAATCTAATGGGCCTTGCACCACTATAACATCAACAAGGAAAGTTTTCCCACCTAACAAGATAGGAGACTGAGGAAGAACCCCTAAACAATCACTAGGACATCTATCAAAAGCCAACAGCTCATGCGAAGTAGACACAAGCTTTGGAGATCCCAAGACTTTCCAAACCGAGGAGGATAAAATACTTGCAGAGGCTCCTTCATCCACAATACATGGATAAATGTTTTTTGAACTAACTTCAACCCTTATTTGAAAAGGTGCAGAAGAAGGAAGACAAGGCTCAACAAGATTATTCCAATCAAAGGAAACCATCCTAGGGCTTGGAGGGGATGTTCTTGGAACGAGCGAAATTCCCCCTTGTTCTGAAAGTACTGAATTAGAAATGATAAAAACATAGTCGGTAGACACATCACTCCCCAAAAGAAGAGTGGGATCATTCGATGACTGCATCAGCATGACCACTTTCACAACCAATGGATGAATAGGATGCAGGAATAAATGGTCTAAAGGAACCTCACCCCCCAAAAGAGGAGTGGGATTAGTCGATGACTACATCGGCATGAACACTTTCTCAACCAATGGCTGAATAGGATGAGAAACTACAAGGTCTAAAAGAACCTCACCCCTCAAAAGAGGAGTGGTATCAGCTGATGACTACATCGGCGTGACCACTTTCTCAACCAATGGTTGAATAGGCTGAGAGAAAACCTAAGAAGACTCAGAATCAGAAGAGCTTGCAGACAGGGAACACAATCTTTGTACCTCTAGAATGCCAGGGCATAGATGAGTAAGGTGATCTCCCTTGCAAAGCTTACAAGGGAACTTAGGTTTACCTCCTATCCGTATAGGTTTTTCAATAGAATCAATGCCCCCAGCATGAGTAGCGGTGGCTGGTTGCACATATCCCACATGACTTATAGAGGTTAGTGATGGGTTGATAACATGACTTGCAGAGGCTACAGACCTATGACCAGTATGACTAGCAGTGACTGGAATTTTTCCTCCATCATGACTTGCAGAGGGTGGGTGCATGCCCCCAGTATAACTTGCAAAGTCTGGGTGTTGGTATTCAACATGACTTGCATAGGTTGTCAACCGATCTCCAACATGACTCCCACAGGTTGGTGATTTCTTCTTCCTATTCTTCCTCTTTCTATTTCGTTTAGACTTCTGGTTACTAGTAATTGTACTTTCCCCAGAGGTGGGAGAAGGAGGAGGAGAATACTTTGTTGACAAAGAAACATCAACATTATTCCCATGACATAAAGAACTTAGTTGGGAAGCATCAAGAGCATTTGGGACATTTGGAATGGTACCCAACCAAACTGGTAATCCCACATTCAACCCAGGAATGTACAAAGTTTCCATCAAAGGGACACCAACGCTTCTGAAGAAAGGAAAAGCACAAGAATCCCCTTGCGAAGGGGTTCCTTGGTTGGTATCATTAGGAACTTTAGCCATGAATATTTTATGCAGAGGTTCTCCCCTTGCGATATCGTTCAAATCTGTCAAAATCCCACACACTGACTCTGAAGAACCAGTGTTATCAAAACAACGCCTATAAAGAGGTAGCTCCACGTTTCTAAGCGGAAGACTGAAAATTCCTCTCAACTGATAGATTGGGAAATGTACCACCCTAGGTCAGAGACCCAAATCCACAACTGACTAACTCACTATGGAAAACTAGGGAGCACAAAGCACACACTAAATGTTCCTAAAGGAAAATCAAGCAAACGACTAACTAGTTGGAAGAATAGTTACTGGGGATCCCTTTGTCATTCTATTTGTCATGAGGAGGTTCTAGATTTTCTGGATTTTTGATATGCAAGAGTGTTTCGAGAGGAGGGGGAGAATTTGGACCTATAATAGTATGTGAAGAATCATAATCAGGAGATCAAGTGGCTACATCAATCTGAGACTTGACCATATTAACACATAGGTGGCCACCTTCATGTGTCGAGGGGTTTTAACTCTCGCTCGACGCATTTCCGGTGTTGGAGGACCCTAAATCCATGTGTTGATTATGTGGAAATGGATTGGTCAACATAGTGAGAAGTTATGATAAGATCCTCGAGGCTTCCTTGATTTTGGGGCATAGGTGGGTAAGGTGATCATCTTTACAAAGTTTACAAGGAAACTTCACCTTTCGTTTTTATTTCTTTCCCTCACCAACATTATTATTTTGTCTATCAATGTTAGTGTTGTCCTTGGATTTGTTATTATTTTTCCCACCCTTACGATTATTACCTCGTCCTTTCCTTCTATTCCCTCCTGGTTCCCGATTACTATTTGAGTTGGTCGACAATTGTACAGAATGCACATCTGTCGAATGAGTGAGAGTGGAGGATGAATTCGAAGCTTGTCCCGCTAGAGGTTGGCTTAGAGACAAATCCTTCAACTAGTTTGTTACCAAGTCTATAGACTTAGAACTTACAGAGCCTGTGATTTCATCGACATGAGGCCCAGGATTTTGTCTGGGGTCATAATTCAATCGTGAAGCATCAGGAAGAATTTCATACAACATCCCAAACAGAGCATATATGAGGTCCAGTTGTTGGGATTTGAAAATATCTTCTTCCTCGTATGTTATTCTGGATGTAGAAACATCCTTTGAAATATAAGACAATAAGGACTTAAGGAACCACTCCAATAGAAAATCTGGAGGAATGTAGACTTTAATCAACCTCTTTCATCTACGCCACTCTTGGATATGGTCTAAGATATGCATGGCCTTGTCTTGGAAAAATGCCAAAAAATGTTATATGTCAGCATCAGAAGGAACTAACAATTGGAAGTGGTTGAGAAATACGAAAATCATCTGATTAAAGTTTCCATACGTTCCCCCTGGTATCTCAATGTACCATTTCATGGAAACCCTTGTGAGGGTGAGTTAAAATAGTCTCAAACAAATAGAATGATCATTAATGGAATTGAATGAGAACCACAGATGAAAAGTAGTAACATGATCACCCGAATCCTCGCCAATATTTCCCTCTAATTTTGGAATGTATGAAGGAAGCTTAGTGGGGACAGGGGGGCATGACAAATCATGATGAACCGGGTCATTCATTAATATCGAAAAATCTGGCAGATTAAGTGTGGCCAGAAAAGGGATTTTGGGTTGTGACATTTGAGCCCATGCTCTCGGGAAAGATTGGTGTTGAGGTATTGCAGGCCATCTAGGGTTCTGATATATACCATTGTTCTTTCTGGTATGGTAATATCCTCCTCCAAACTGATTCATAAGAGGTTGTATGGGAACTATACCTGCAAGGGTGGCTTAATGAGGGTAATAAACATTCCCCCCAGCAGGAGGAGCTCTAGGTTGAGGGTTTCCCATAGGGTGAAACTGACTCCCTTTGGGTGGAACTCCAGAGGATAGGGAGGGATTTTTCATAACAAGTGTGTTTTTCAGAATTGGCATGGAGGAAGAAGGGATAAAGGATGTAATATAGAAAGTGACTTGTTTGCCCGATTGAGTACTCCATCTAGGAGCATTGAGACTAGGATTAGACCCGGAAGGAAAAGGAGGTTTGCCTCCCACTGTAGGATTCATTTGGGGAGTATGACCTCCACCAAACGAGGGAGGAGCATGCAAAGGAGCCATGCCCCCAGGTCAAAAACTAGGATTTTCATTAGTATGTAGAATAGAGGATGAAAGTTGAAAGTTGTGAGGAGGAATAGAGGATGAATCTTTTTCCTGTTTGATTCTTAGTCAGAGCCTTAAACACTTTGAATTTTTCAAATGCTTCATATTTTTCTTTAAGGAAACCCATGTAAGTCTAGAATAATCATCAATAATCAACATGAAATAATTTTATTTTCCTGTACCTTCCTTCCTTGATGGTCCACATAAATCTATATGTACTAACTGAAGAGGTTTCTTTGTTGATGCAAAGTTCTTAGATTTAAACGGTGTCTGAGTGAGATTTCCTATTTGGCAAGGTTTGCATACATAATCATATGGCTTTGATATTTTTGGAAGATCTTTTACTGCCCCAATGTTTCTAAGTTTGATTAKATGATCAAAATTTAGGTGTCCAAGTCTCCTATTCCATAACCAACTTTCATCATACTTGCTTAAGTGACATTCTTCTTTTTCWTCTTTCAAAACATAGACATTGTTTTTTGTTCTTATGCATTTTGCAATCAACTGTCCTGAATTCACAGATTGTATTTTACAATCTTTAGAAATGAAAAAAACTTTACATCTTCTGTCACAAACTTGACTGACACTAAGAATATTATCTTTTAGACCATCTACAAACAACACATATTGAGCTTTCCCTTTTCCATTACTTAGACTTACCATTCCTTTACCTTTGATTTTTCCTGGTGTATCATTTCCAAAGGTTACATTTCCTAATTTGATTTTACTTAGAGACAAAAACTTACTTTTGTCTCCAGTCATATGTTTGGAACATCCATTGTCAATATACTAGGGGTTATTTTGTCTTTGAGCTGAAAGTACTAGACCAAATTTTTCATTATATTTCTTTTTCCATGTGCTGACATTTCTAGCTAAGGATTTTATCCTTGGATCTGCTTTGTAATTCTTCATATGGTAGTTTGCAGCTTTGTGGCCAAACTTATGACAGTTATATCATTCGATCTCATTGTTTAATAGGTCAAAGTGATTGGTGTAACTTTGTCTACTCATTGGTTGTTTAGTTCTATGTTGCAAAGATTGTTTATTTCTTGATCTCCTCAGTTGCATGTCTCTAAACTTAATTTGACAATTTGCAATCTTATGACCAAAATTAGAGCAATAAAAATAGTAACCATGGACAAAATTTTGGTACCTGAAGGATGGCCTTATTCTTTTCATTTTTTGCTCCATCTTCTGATATATTTGTTTTTTATCAAGGATCATCTTGTCTTTATTAGCTTTTGGTGGTAGAGTACTCACATGGTCTGATTGTCTGCTAACTTGGAACTTGATCATATTTACTGGCTCTTTCCTTTCTGTCCATTTGCTGCTTGAACCACTTACATAGCCTAAACCAGTCTTCAACAAAGAAGATATCTATTTGCTCATAATGTCGTTTAATTATGTTGAGGCTTTAATGCTTGGAAGATTTTGGAGATACAATTCTTTAAACTTCTCCATCTCTTTTCTGGTTTGTACTACCTCTTCTTCCAAGGCTTCACATATTTCTTTCTTTTCTTATAATTTTTTTTTTTAGAATGTCCTCTATTTTCTTTGCCTCTTCTAATACCAAATTTAGCGGGGAAAATTCTTCATCGGGTTTTTTACTATCTTTCTTGAACTACATCAGCAATTGTTTTTTCTTTTTCTTCTTAAATCTGAGTCTAGCAATTTCTTCTAGGGCACTGACCAGTTCTCCTTCCAAGTCAACCATAGCTTCTTCATCATTAACATCACTTCATGTTCTTTTATTATCATAATCCTCTTTGGCCATAAGCATAAATTTCTTAACTTTATCTTCACAAGAAGAATCACTATCTATGTCTCCTTAATATTCATCATTGTTTACACATAAACTTTTATTTTTACCAAATCTCTTGGATTTGTACTTCTTTTCACCTTCAAATTTCTGGTCCTTCTTCTTGTGTGGAAACTTAGATGCAAAGTGACCTATCTTTCCACAGTTAAAACATTTGAAGGAAAACTTGCCTGATCCTTTCTTTAGTCTTCTCACAAATTTTGCTTCAATTTCATTGGGCTCAGAATCCTCATTCTTATCTACTTTAAATGATGCTTCTCTAGAGGTAGGTTTATTTTTACTAATCCTCATTTTATAAGCAGTTAGAGTTCCTAGAAGTTGATCAATATACAAAATCTTAAGATCATTCAGTTCTTCTATTGCAGAAACTTTTGGATTAAATCTATTTGGTAAAGATATTAAAATCTTCGTAACTAAAAATGTGTCTTCAATCTTCTCACCAAGACCCTTCATGGCATTCACAAGATCCTCAACTCTTAAGAAATATTTATTAACTGTTTCATCCTCATTCATCTTTAGTTGTTCAAATTTCAATCTATATGTCTGAAGTTTGGCATATTTTACTTTCTCATTTCCTTCATAACTGCTAATGAGTTTATCCCACATCTCTTTAGAAGAATCAAGTTGCATTACTTTTACAAATTCAGCTTCAGCAAGCCCACTCAAGATAGCATTCATTGCCTTTGCATTGAAGCTAAATTTTAACTTATCATCTTTGGAAGCTAGCACAATAGGTTTCATATATCCAGTCTCTTCAACATCCCAAACATCAGCACCTAAGGACATAATGTATGTTCTCATTCTAACCTTCCAGAAAGAAAAATTTGTTCCATCAAACAGAGGAGGCTTATTGGTCGAAGTTCCTTCATGACTTGTCATGTTTAAGCTTATTGATATACCTTTAGCTAAAAGGAACCTGCTCTGATACCAATTGTTGGAAATACTAAGACAAATGAGAGGGGGGGATGAATCAGTTGTTACTGTGCTTAAAAAATTTTATGCCTATTGAAATATTATTAATGTTCTCCAAGTGATCATCAAGATTATGCAAGTCATGAACAATAGAAATAATAAATACCAATCACACATATGATATGCACAGAGACATATATTCATGAGGAAACCCATAAAGGTTGAAAACTTCTTCTTCTTAGAATGATAGGAAGTCTTTTAAGTTCAGTACATCATCAATCTTTGAGCACCAGCTCAAAATGAGGCTACAACCTCTTCTTTAACAAGCTGCAACTTGTAGAGGGAACCAACCCTCTGGTTTCTCTAGCACCCACTAGAAGGAAGCACCAACTCCCTAAGTGTTCTAGCATCAACTGGATGGAAGAACCAACTTCTAGTCACACAGGAACCAACCTGTATAACATAGAACAAAGGTTCTCCCTTGCACCACCCTACCACCCTGTTTTTTCTGGCTGCAACTAGAAGGAAGCTACAACTCCCTGTGTTCAAGAACCCACTTGAAACTCTGAGGACAATAGCCTTCCCTAGAACCACCCTACCACCCTAAAATATAAATCTTTGGTTACTGAAATTTATTACAGTGATACAGTATTTATCAATGGTTTACCAGTCTCATCATTGTTCTACTACACTACTCTGCTATTCCTGCATCAGTGTCTTCCTTCTCACATATTCTTGCACTTAAGTTCTCGTACAGTATTTTGTTTTCACCATTTATGTTTTGTCCAACATATGTTCTTCATATCTGCATTTTCTCCCTCAGTTCATGTTGTGATATGCATTGCTTACAGTTTGACTACTTTTTACAGAGAAACATCAACCTCTCTCTGTCACAACATTTTTCTTTTATTCCTGCTCTCATCATCCGTTACACTCAACATCTCCAACGCTCAAGTCAAGAATCTAAAAAATGCTCAGGAATCATGATTCTAATGCTCAGGAACAATGATTCAACTACTCAAGATCAATGATTCAACTACTCAGGATCAATGATTCAACCGCTCAGGAATAATGATTCAGTTAGTGTAACTGAATTGTAACTGATCAAGAAATCACGAGATGAAACAACAACCCTTCAATCAGATTCATTTTGATCAGCACCGTTGGATTATACACGCAGATGATTTTTTACTTTTCAATGTGATACCTCTGATGTGGAGCCTAGCAGTGCTAGCTCCATCCTCAATCTTCTGTTGATGTGACCTTGGGTGATGCTCTCATGTGACCGCGTGATTGCAGGCAAGGCCAAAGGTGGTTTGAGGGAAATTTTTTTGTCACCCCACAATTCACTACAGAGCTCCACGTATGCCTTTGGTGATACCATGGTTGTTATTGTGGCCCACTCACAAAAAATTAAGACTCGAGCATGTTCTGACCTCACAATGCGACGAGACCCCCAATCTCACGATCTTGAAGGTGCTCTTGAACTGATAGTTCAGAACTGTCCTTTGAAGTTCTGTGGATCATATATAAGCATCCTAAATAAACGGATGTGATTTACTTCGTGATCTGGGATCCGAGAGTTTCAACTCTCAAACACTTATTTCCTTCATACATCAATCTTCTGGATTTGATGATCCATGGACACCTGTCCTTCTCAATCAATCGATCTTCCTCTACTTCGGGTATTTTTCCTCTCAACTAGATCAATGGTCCTATGTCCCATTTCTCGATCAATGGTTGAGATCTCCATTATTACTCATGGATTCGGTGATTTAAATTTTGAACCTTCATGCTCTCCCAGAACGCTTTTAGTCAGAGTCCACATATTTCTACCACGTGTCCTCCTCAAATCGATGATCCTCGTTCACTTCGGGACTTCAGGCTTCGGGAGATTCAACTCCTCTACATTTTCTTTCTCCCAGAGTGTTTCACCCGAAGTCCATGATCTAACGATGCGTGTCCCCTTGAATCAGACGGTTGAGGCTTACTTCGGGTCTTTACCCAAAATCCACAGATTTACGCCATGTCTCTTCTGGATCAAACGACCCAAATCCACTTCGGACGATCTGATGACTAAGATCTATTTCGGATGATCGGATGATTGAGATTTACTTCGGCTCTCCATCTCTCTGGGATTTGGGAGTTTCAGATATCAACTGAAAACTCTCAAATTTATTTTTCCGAAGTTTGCAATCCATCACCACATATCCCTCTAGATTTGACGGTTGAAATTTACTACGGCTCTCTGTCTCTCCAAGCTTCGGGAATTTCAATTCTCAATTGGAAATTCTTGAAGTGATATTTCTATGGAATCTCAAATCAACTGACACGTACTCCCCCTAAGAATCAATCGTTGCAATTTTTCGTTAGTGATTTTCACCTCCTCCCCATCCACAAATTTCTGAAGTTGTGGATCTCGCACCACCTGTCCTCCTTTACGATGGACGGCCCCAAATCACTTCGACACTTTGCAACTTTGGAAATATCCCTCTCTTGTGTGTGCAAACCACTAAGGTTTGTGCACCTTGATTTTATCGGATGATTTTTTATCCTCTAGATCAATGATCCAATGGTCAAGAAGACTCTCGAAGCATATCCACAGTCAAGGATTTTGATCATGATCACATATCTGTACTGCGCTTTCCCTTCCGATCTTTGATCTATGCATATAGTTCACTTCTCCTCATGATCTTATGATTTTCCTATTTTCCATCATTGATGTTGTTCTTACCATCAGTGACAAGCACACTCTTCCTGTAAAACATGCCAACAATCACCCCCTTTGGAATTGATGGCAACCATGAAAGGTTGTACTATTTTTCTTAGACCTCCAACTGTAGCATCCAGACCACACCTTTTCTCCCCCTTTGACATCAATGTCAAAGAAAAATGAGAGTGACTATGTTCTCCCCCTAAATAGAGATACAATGAGCACTCTCCCCCTGATCAGATAGATTGTTTTAACTTGATAACAAGGTCATGCCCAACTTCTGGTGTAGATACTCAAACTGATATTTTGCAAGCGGTTTAGTGAAGATATCAGCTATCTGTTTTGTGGAAGGAATATAATTCAGATGAACAACTCTGTTTGTAACCTTATCTTTGATAAAATGATACTTTATTGGTATATGATTAGTCTTTGAATGGAGAACAGGATTCTTCGAGACACTAATGGCATTGGTGTTATCACAGTGAAGTGGAATGGGATCAGTATAAGTTACCTTCAAATCTACAAGATTTTGTATCATCCATAAGATTTGAGTGCAACAAGTAGCAGCAACAATGTACTTTGCCTTTGTAGTTGACAATTAAATAGATCCCTACTTCTTACTAAGCCATGCTACTAACGAATCATCTAAGAATAATGCACCTCCACTGGTGCTCTTTCTCTCATCCAAACAGTTTTCCCAATCAACATCTGAATATGCAGTAATTGAAAATTTTGATTTCTAGGATACCAGAGACCATAAGTCATTGTACCCTTCAAATATTTGAATATCCTTTTGACAATTTCTAAATGAATTTGTTTAGGAGCAAACTGATAATGACCTACCATTCCAACAGCTTTCATTATATCAGGATGAGATGTTGTGATGTACAGAATATTGCCTATCATTGATCGATATGTTCTTTGATCAAAATTAGGTGAAATATCATCTTTACTGATCTTGCAACCAACCACCATAGGTGTACTAACCAGAGAGGAATATTCCATCTGAAACTTCTTCAAAATCTCTTTCAAATACTTTTCTTGAGAGATAGATAGCCCTACAGAACTCTGGTTGATTTGTAAACCAAGAAAATATGACAGTTCTCCTATCAAGGACATCTCAAACTCAGTTTGCATAGAATTAGCAAACCAATGAATGGCAGGTCATTGGTACATCCAAAAATAATGTCATCTACATAAACCAAAACAACTAATAAATCATCACCTTCAGACTTAATGTATAGATTACTGTCAACAATACCTTTCTTGAACCCTTTGTCCTGTAGAAATTTTTCCAGTCTATAATACTAGGCTTGTGGTGCCTGTTTCAGTCCATATAATACCTTTTTCAACTTACACACATAGTTAGGATTATCTTTTAGTGAAAATCCTTTAGGTTTCTCCACATATACATCTTCTTCCAGATCTCCATTAAGAAATGTTGACTTAACATCCATCTGATATACTTTAAAGTTCTTATGACATAGATAGGCAAGAAATATTCTGATGGCTTCCAATCTTGCCACTGGTGCAAAGGTTTCATCAATATATTGTCCTTCAACTTGTGCATACCCCTTACAGACCAATTTGGCTTTATTACTAACAATTTTTCCTTGTTCATTCATTTTATTCTTAAACACACATTTTGTTCCTATTACATTCTTATCTGCAGGTCTAGGAACAAGCTCCCAAGTATTGTTCTTCTCAATTTGATCCAGTTCCTCATTCATTGATTTTAACCAATTTACATCTTTAATGGCTTCGTTAAATTTCTTGGGTTCCACCATGGATATGAAGGATATATGTGATTTCTCAATGTCTTTGATTATCCTTCTCCTGGTTTGTACACCTTTTTCTTTCTCACCAATTATCTGACTTGCAGGATGATTATTTTGAGTAATTATGGAGGGAGGATTTGATGTTGTCTGTTGATTTGAGTCTGCCCAAGTATTTGTATATTCATCTGACTCATATTCTTCTCTTTCTAATTCTTGGACTTGTTCATCTTCAACTTCAACTATATCCTCTATTATTGATTCAACACTGCTTACATCTCGTATCAGGATTTCTTCATCAACTTTTATGTCAATACAATCAGCCAAAATATCCAGCCTCTTATTATAGCATATGTATCCTTTAATATTCATAGCATACCCTAATAATATACCTTCATCATCCCTGTCATCATATTTGCCAAGATTTTCATTATTATTCTTGACATAGCACTTACTCCTAAAGACTTTAAAATGCTTGATTGAAGCAAGTCTTCCAAACCATAGTTCATAAGGAGTCTTATCACTTTGTGGCATGAGATGAGATTTGTTAAAAATATGTACAGCTGTATGAATTTCTTCTACCCAATATTTCTAAGAAATATTCCTTTAATTCATCATTGATCTTGCCATATGCTGAACTGATCTATTTTTTCTCTCAACTACTCCATTTTGTTGTGGAGTCCTTGGAATAGTATACTCTCTTTTGATCCCATGTTTATCACAAAAATATTTGAAGTCCCTTGAACTAAACTATCCTCCTCTATCAGACCTTACTACCTTCAATATTTTTCCTATTTGATTCTCAGTTAGAGCCTTAAACACTTTGAATTTTTCAAATGCTTCAGTTTTTTCTTTAAGAAAGGAAACCCATGTAAGTCTAGAATAATCATCAATAATCAACACGAAATAATTTTCTTTTCCTGTACCTTCCTTCCTTGATGGTACACATAAATCCATATGTACTAATTTTATTGGATAAATCCATAAGTGCGGGCACAAACTGATCTCCCTAGATCCACCTGGATCTAGAACAAAGCAAGACAGAATATGACTCTTTCCCTAGATTCTAACCATTGAATTAAATAGGAGGCAATAACAAATAACATACCTTATGATCACTTCCTTTGGTCTTTGTTTCTCCTGCTTCACTTCAGTGCTCTCGTATAGTCAAGACCAAAACAATACAAACCAACCGAAGTGAAGAAAGAACAATCTATTCAACAGTTAATCTATGTATATGATCAAGGAGTTATACAATAAAATGGAACTAGCTTTATGGGAAAGGGACATATTACTGTATCATATTAATGGAAAGTAAAGATTACAACCTGAGCCTTGATGTTGAAAACTTCCTTTTGATGGCCCTTGGCTCTGACACACACACTTTCTCACTTGCATGAAGAAGATCAACCACCTTTGATAAACTTGTTGTAGTTTCCTAGTTGTTGTAGCTTCAGTCCTTCACACAATATTTCACCAATTCTCCAATGAATCTTGCTTAACCTTGTTTGCTTCTAAGTTTTTTCATGAGAATTCCCTCAATATATAGGAGAGAATGAATTAGTTACTTGGATAAGAATGATCCCAAAATACCAGGGAATCCAGTACTAGGATAACCATTCGAATGCCATCTCATCCTTCTAGAAGATTCCCTTCTAGAAGCTTTGAGAATTCATCTTTTTCCCTTCTTTAGAAAGAGTTCGCACCCTAGAAAGTCAACACAGTGTGAAATTATCACACCCTAGCTTAAGGCAACCTGCAAGAATCATGCATTCTCGTAGGCAAATATACTAGCAGCCTGCGAACAGTCCTCAAAAATGTGATTTATGGAAAGAGATGAAGGTAACTTTTCTTAGAAGAAGGTTATAATGAAGAGCCTGAATACACCATCATCAATACATCATCATGATGACCAAAATCATGGGAAATAGAATGCCCCCCAAAGTATGAGGTTGGAACCAGTGACAGACGATATACTTTGTAAGCTGCATGTGTGTGTCGGGAACTAGGAGCACATCTAATTGGAAACCTGCGAACAACCAAGCATCTGTAGAATATCATATATACCAATTCTGAGGTAGGCATTCCCATACTCAGATCACAGACTAATGACATTATAGACATGGGTCATGGCCACCAATCATACACTGTGGATCCATGCCGTCAAAATATAGCATAGCCACTGGAATACACTATGGATCTATGTGATAAATTTCAAATCAAGACGACATAGCCACAAAAAATACACAGTGGATCTATGTGTTGCAAATTATACATACTCCATCGCAACCTGGATCACAAAGATAATATCCAAGGTCTTCAATCTCGTCACCCAAAGTACGAATCTAACCATTTGATTACATGTGTTGAAGTCGAACATGGTAGAAACCACTTGATTACCGGTCAATGATGAAATCGTTAACAAGTGCAAGGGAAATCACCATTGATGTCAATGAATCCCAAGGTACCATAGTACAATCCATCGAGTGTGAATAAATGAGTTGATGTCGAACATCTGATGGAATCTTTCAATCAAGGGTCAATGATGTAAACCCTCTGTCGAAAGCGAGGAAACCTGCCATTGAGGCATACAAGTTCGAAGGTACCAAATAATTTCTAAGTCTTGATTCCAGATAATGAGATGAAGTCGACGGAACAAAACTTGTCACAGGAGGGCCTTGATGTATCCCCCATCAATGACACGAAATGAGTAACCGAGTTTGAAGGTGAAATAGAGTAGTTTTCAAATTTGACCAGACACAGGGAAGGTCAACACGGAAAGAATTGACAACTACAAATGGCTGACTCAATATAGGTTTCAGATGGACTTCTCTTGAACATATGAACGACACGACCAATGATTTGGCAACATTGACTCAAATGTGACACAGGGAATGACCTTGTAGCAAATTGAATGATAGACAAATGGATTTCCCAAACCGGTTTCAAATGATGAATAGGGGGTGTCATGTTCAAGAGAGACACTTAATGCCAATCAATACGAAGATGAAAACATATCCCTTTCCCAAATTTTCCCCCACCATTTCTGGAAAGTACCTCTTTATTTTTACACAAGCTTGAGGAGGATAACATATGCTTGTTGATGTAATCTCATCCTTTGGATGAATCCCTCAGAGTATGTTTAAAAAACCCTAAGAAGGAGTGGTTCGGTCCCATCACAGGTCTGTCAATGTTTGTTTAACGAGTCCAGAGATAGAAAACTCGAAGGTTTTTCAAGATTATAGAGTTTGGAAAAACACTTAAAAGAGAACTCTCTCAGTTCCCTTTTCGTAAAATAGTTTGGACAAGACCGAAAAAGAGATAAATTATCGCTCACCAGATGCTTATTTCAAATACTTTATCGAGCATGAAAATAGCAAGGTCGCTCGGCAATCTTTTCATGTTTAGAGAGTCTGAAAAGAGATTAAAGAGGACTCCAGGGGGGCTCCTTTTTCGTATAACCTTGTTGAGACCGAAAAAGTGATAAAAGTATGCTCTACCACGTTCTCATGTATTTACGAGCGCAAGAACGGACAAAAACGATGCTCGAGGTTTTATGTAAAAACCATAAAAAACAATTAAAAACATGCGATAACAAAGAAAAACATATCCATATCCCTGTATTGAATTGTCAAAGTCATCATGTCTGCAAAAGATACACTCATCATAACATTAGTGATTAGGGTTTAATTGATAAATAATTATAAAAAACCCAAAATGATATAGTAAAAGTAAATAAAATAAGTAAATACTCTTTTTTACCATACCATTTTACATTTCCACTATTGAGCTCAAAAAACCCCTCTTTTACCCTCCAAGTTTGGCGTCAAATTGTGGAAGCTACGAGAGACCATTCAACGAGCCATCTGTGACATTAAGGTAAGATCTTCTCCCTTGACATTTTCATGGTTTAAATTTGTGATTTCATTGGTTAAATGTTTAGTTTTGAGTTGAGTTTTCAAGCCCTACATGCGCGCTGCAATTCTCGTAGGCGGGCCATACGGGGCCTGCGAGAATGAGGCATTCTCGCAGGTGAGCCTTAAGCCACCTGCGAGGTTCTCACACTGTGCCCGTGGGGCACCTATGAGAACCACAAAGCCCAAATTTTTTTTAAATTTTTAGCCAATGAAAAATATTCAAAGCATGAAAAAAGTTATTAATTCTCTTATTTTGTTCCTTGTGCAGATAATTGGCCATCACCATGGTACTTGAGTGGCATGAAAGGGAACATGAAGAGGATAATGCAATGATCGAAAATTATCCATCTACCATAGCTGCTTTGAGATATTGTGGGCTCTTAAAATACTTTCGCATTCCGAGCATGAGGGCCCAAGTCAGACTATTAGAGTATCTGGTGCGTATGTGGGACCCACATCAGCAGGTTTTTCATGTGGGAGCTCACACATTGTCCATAGACATTGAGGACATTTACTTTCTGACGGGATTGTCTCGACACGGATACTATGTCAGCCTAACGTGTAGTAGAGGTGGTGGGCTAAAGATGAGTGAGTACTGCAATCAATACTGTGTTCCCGAGGCTGAGAGGCAGAAAGGAAAAGTGGCTATCTGGGGGGTACGAGACTTGACCCTCCGTACTATCCTTTTCACTATAGCTTGGATGGCTAGGAGTTCTGCTCCTCATATGGCATTACAGAGCTACTTCCAGTACGCCATCGAGTGTACTGAGCCTCGAGTCTTCAACTGGGCAGATGATGTGCTTCACAGTATCAAAAAACAATTGACTAAAAGCAGACGTGGTAACCTGAAGCAATTCGGGTATGGTTCTTTGTTGGTGTCCTTCTTCCTTGAGAGGGTCCCCGTATTTAGACTACAAGTTGAGTGGAACATACTGGGTCCCAGGGATCCAAGGATGTTGAGATGGTGTCGGCTCATGGCCCGACACGTAGCAGGACCAATCGTCAAGTACGACGATATTTTCTTTGACTGGCTTCAAACCCAGATGTTGATGGTCAATGACTACGCTTATGTTGGGTTGGATTTTCAAGGAGATCCAGACTTAGCATTACCAGAGGATACTCAGTGGGGTGACCTTGGTAAGAAGTACACGCATTTTCTCTTTTTAAATGTTTTTGAAAATTTCTATCATATTCAAATGTTTTTGTTTTATATGTTCGTCCAAAGATTAATACAAAATCGTTTTTTGATAACACAGATGTTGGACCTTACAGACCTCCCAGCACTTCTCCTATCCAGTGGCAAGGAGAGGTAGTGGAAGCACCACAGTATGCTGAGGATTATCAAATAGTGGAACAGAATCTAGAGGGCCTTACTGCAGACATTCCAAATATGACTCTGGAAGAGGTTCCACAACGCGATCAGCGTCATACTGTAGGGATATCAACAACTATGAGTCGACTGCTCTGTAGGGTTGCTAGGGCAGTCATTTGTTACTGTGAACGTCATCCATGATGTCACTTTGTAGAAGCTATAAGCTTCAATTTTTGACATTTTGGTCTTCGGACAAACTTTTTGTAAAAAACTCTTTTGATCATTATATATACAGATGGCTTCTACCGGTTTACTTTATATTGTGTGAGTTTTGATGTGTTTGATTTATAAATGATTCAAATCTCTATTCAATACATAATTAGCCAATGCATCTGTTAATGTATTTAGACATCTAGGAATATGTTGATATTCAATGTGATCAAAATAACGTTCCAAGAGGCGAATTTGCAAATACACCCGTAACAAAGTAGGACTTCGAATAGAGTAGATATTACTTAGTTGTAGTACTACAAGTTGCGAGTCAAGTCACACAACCAAATGACGAATTCCAAGCGAGATAACATCAACCAATAATTCAATAACTACGCTATACTCTGCAATGTTGTTGGTCGCACGGCCGAGGCACACACCTCGTAAAGATACAAGTTCGTTTGTTGGGGCATATATTGCCCACGCAGCGAACACAAGGTTCTGAGTACTATGGCTAGCGCCATCAGCGAAGCCAATATAGGGTAGCAAAGACTCTGACATCTGTAAATCAAACACAACGTCACATAAGGGCAGAGACCAAATAATGACCAAAAGAAAGCTATAGTAACACACACAAAGTATGATACATTAAAATACAATTACTTGTGCACAGATGATTTATGCATAGTACTTCTTCAAGTACAACCCATTCCTGGGTTCACTCAAAGGGATACCATCGTAATCTACCAGCTCATATGCTCCCTTTTCCAAAACTCGGCGAACAACATAAGGACCTCGCCACATGGGTTCAAATTTCCCAGCTCCTAACACATCTCGATCATGTTCATAGAGAAGAACAAGATCAACTTCAGAGAAAACGTGCAGCTTGACATGCTTGTCATATTGTGCCTTGACACGTTTTTTTCTGGACTTCTATTACTAGAGTGGCGTCACGTCGAGTTTCGTCTAATTGCATTAGACACAATAGACGCTCTTCTTCAGCAGAAGTGTTGGGTAAAAGTTCAATAGCTAGCTTCAGAGAGGGTATCTTTCATTCTATAGGAAGAATGGCTTCCACACCATAGACTAACCAAAAAGGCGTAAACCCAATATCGGATTTGACAGATGTCCAGTATGCCCACAATGCCCAAAACAACATTGTGTGCCAACTTGTTTTATGAATTCCTATCATCCGTCGAAGCATAGTTATAAGAACTTTATTGATCACTTCGACTTGACCATTAGCTTGTGGATAATAGGGATTGAGTTATCATGGCGAAGACCCAAATTTTCTGTAAGTTCAGACATCATAAAATTCCTAAAGTGACTACCATGATCAGTGACAATAGCTTGGGGAACACCAAAACGAGCTATGACGTGATTAAAATAAAACAATTATGTGGTCTTTCTAGTATTATCAAATTTCGGCATCACCTCAGCCCATTTTGTAAAGTAATCAACAGCTACAATGATGTAACCATGCCCCCCAGCCGAGTGAGGGTGACATGTCATGAAATCAATGCCCCATTTCGCAAAAGGACCAATTGAGACCACAGGGTGAAGAGGAGAAGGATGTGACCGAATTTTTTGTTTGTAGGTCTGGCAAGCATGGCATTTCTGAATGGCAGTAATGCAGTCGTTAAACAAAGAAGGCCAAAAATACCCTGCGCATAATATCTTCTGCACAGTAGCATACCCAGACATATGACCACCACATGCTCTGGAATGGCAGTCATTCAGATATTTCTCGGCTTCGTCAAATGTTAAACAACGTCGAACAACAGAGTCAATTCCTCGATGGTAAAGAGTATCCCCGAGGATAATGTATTGACGAGCTTGATAGCATATGCAACGTCATTCAGTACTAGACAAAGCAGGCCGGAAAGTCTGGGTTTGGAGATATATAATGATATCCCCATACCAAAGATCATCAATGCTAATAAGGAAAAGAGATTCATTGGGTAATGAATCTACTGCTACATTTTTCGTTGCAAAATGAGGAAAATCGCATATAAACTCAACAAAAACTAATGACTTCTTGGACTTGGCACGGTCGAATTCCAAGTCAAACTCCTGGAGTATCACAATCCATTTGGAGTATTTTCCCCCAAGAAATTGACATGTCAAATTATGTTGCATAGGGTTGCAATGAGAAATCATCGTAGTCTTACATGAGAGGATATAGTGTCGGAAGCATTGGACGGCTTGAACGGCAGCCAAGGCCAGTTTTTCAACATGTTGATACTTGATTTCAGTTGGTGTGAGACTTCGACTCAAGTAGTAAACAACATGTTCGTCGTGTGCCTCATCCTCTTGAACAAGAACCATGCCAATAGTGTACTCCAAGGCAACAAGATAAAGGAAATAATCGCGACTGTAATCAGGAGGAAAGAGAAGAAGAGCTCGCGTTATGGAAAACTTTAAAGCTTCAAAAGAATTATTGGCAACGGTATCCCAAATGAACTCTAAATCTTTCTTTAGTAGTCGTGTAAAACCATGAGTTATCTCAGCATAATTAGGGATAAAACAACGAAGAAAGTTTGCTTTCCCCTGCAAACTTTGCAACTGGCACAATGTAGAAGGATGAGGGAGAGTAAGAATCACCTCAACCTTAATAGGATCCACCTGGATTCCTTGAAGCGAAACGATAAAACCTAGAAGACTGTTGGATTCTACGTAAAAAACGCATTTATGAGGATTTAAACGTATACGATAGAACCGACGGCACACGAAAATATCCTGGAGGTGGGTAGGGTGATCGACTCTGCGCATAGAATGAGCTGGCAAATCGTCCAAATAGGGTTGAATGATATGCTTAATGTCATGAAAAGCATAATACATAGCACGTTGAAAAGTTGCGCCCACATTCTTAAGACCGAAAGGGAGTTTCCTATAGGAAAAATCACCCCAAGGACAAATAAAAACAGTTTTATGTTGATCCTCGGGAGCAATGTTAATTTGATTATAGTCGGAGAAACCATCCATGAGAGAGAAGATTTCACTTCTGGCACAGTCATCGACAATATGATCAACGAAGGGGGTAGGAAAGTTGTCCTTGGGACAAGCTTTGTTAATATCCCGATAATCAACACATACACGAATACTACCGGCTTTTTTGTCAATCGGGACAATATTGGAAACCCATTTTGTAAGAGCCACCGAATAAATAAAGCCGGCTTTCAAAAGTTTTTCTATGTATATGATCAAGGAGTTATACAACAAAGTGGAACTAGCTTTATGGGAAAGGGACATATTACTATATCATATTAATGGAAAGTAAATATTACAACCTAAGCCTTGATGTTGCAAACTTCCTTTCGATGGCCCTTGGCTCCGACACACACACTTTCTCACTTGCATGAAGAAGATCAACCACCTTTGATAAACTTGCTGGAGTTTCCTAGCTGTTGTAGCTTCAGTCCTTCACACAATCTTTCACCAATTCTCCAATGAATCTTGCTTAACCTTGTTTTCTTCTAACTTTTTCCATGAGAATTCCCTCAATATATAGGAGAGAATGAATTAGTTACTTGGATAAGAATGATCCCAAAATATCAAGGAATCCAATACTAGGATAACCATTCGAATGCCATCTCATCCTTCTAGAAGATTTCCTTCTAGAAGCTTCAATAATTCATCTTTTTCCCTTATTTAGAAAGAGTTCACACCCTAGCAAGTCAACACAGTGCAAACTTATCACACCCTGACTTAAGGCATCCTGAGAGAATCATGCATTCTCACAGGCAAATATACTAGCAGCCTGCGAACAATCCTCAAAAATGTGATTTCTGGAAAGAGATGAAGGTAACTTTTCTCAGGAGAAATTTATAATGAAGAGCCTGAATACACCATCATCAATACATCATCATGATGACCAAAATCATGGGTAACAACTAACTGAAGAGGTTTCTCTGTTGATGCAAAGTTCTTAGATTTAAACTATGTCCGAGTGAGATTTCCTATTTGGCAAGGTTTGCATACAAAATCATATGGCTTTGATATTTTTGGAAGATATTTTACTGCCTCACTATTTCTAAGTTTGATTATATGATCAAAATTTAGGTGTCCAATTCTCCTATTCCATAACCAACTTTCATTACACTTTCTTTAGTGACATTCTTTTTCTTCTTTCAAAACATAGACATTGTTTTTTGTTCTTATGCCTTTTCCAATCAACTGTCCTGAATTCACAGATTGTATTTTACAATCTTTAGAAGTGAAAAAAACTTTACATCCTCTGTCATAAACTTGACTGACACTAAGTAGATTATGTTTTAGACCATCTACAAACAACACATATTGATCTTTCCCTTTGCAATTACTTAGACGTACCATTCCTTTAACTTTGATTTTTCCTGGTGCATCATTTCCAAAGGTTACATTTCCTTATTTGCTTTCACTTAGAGACAAAAACTTACTTTTTTCTACAGTCATATGTTTGGAACATCCACTGTCAATATAACAGGGGTTCTTTTGTCTTTGAGCTAAAAGTACTAGACCACATTTTTAACTATCTTTTTCCATGTGCTGACATTTCTAGCTAAGGGTTTCATCCTTGGATCTGCTTTGTAATTATTCAAATGGAAGTTTGCAGCTTTGTGGTTGAAGTTATGAAAGTTATAGAATTCAAGCTCATTGTTCAATAGGTCAAAGTGATTGGTGCAACTTTGTCTACTCGTTGGTTTTTTAGTTCTATGTTGCAAAGATTGTTTATTTCTTGATCTCCTCAGTTACATGTCACTAAACTTAATTTGACAATTTGCAATCTTATGACCAAAATTAGAGCAGTAAAAACAATAACCATGGAAGAAATGTTGGTACCTGAAGGATGGCCTTCTTCTTGGAATTTGTTTCTCCATCTTATGATATGTTTGTTTTTTATCAAGGATCATCTTATCTTTATTAAATTTTGGTGGCAGAGTACTCACATGGTCTGATTGTCTGCTAACTTGGAACTTGATCATATTTATTGGCTCTTTGCTTTCTGTATGTTTGTTTCTTGAACCACTTACATAGCCTAAACTAGTCTTCAACAAAGGAGATCTTTGTTTTCTCAGAATTTCGTTTAGTTCTGTTGACGCTTTAATGCTTGGAATATTTTGGAGATACAATGCTTTAAACTTCTCCATCTCTTTTCTGGTTTTTACTACCTCTTCTTCCAAGGCTTCACATCTTGCATTCTTCTCTTATAATTGTTGTTTCAGAATGTCCTCTATTTTATTTGCCTCTTATAATTACACTTTTAGTAGGGAAAAGTCTTCATCAGGTTTTTTACTATCTTTCTCGAACTGTATCAACAATTGTTTTTGCTTTTTCTTCTTAAATCTGAGTCTAGCAATTTCTTCTAGGGCACTGATCAATTATCCTTCCAAGTCAACCACAACTTATTCATCATTAAAATCACTTCCTATTCTTTTATTACCATAATTCTCTTTGGCCATAAGCATAAAGTCCTTAACCTAATATTCACAAGAAGAATCGTTATCTGTGTCTCCTGAAGAGTCATCATTGTTTACACATAAACTTTTCTTTTTACCAAATCTCTTGGATTTGTACTTCTCTTCACCTTCATATTTATGGCCCTTGTTCTTGTGTGGACACTTAGATGCAAAGAGACCTATCTTTCCACAGTTAAAACATTTGAAGGGAAACTTGCCTTGGTACTTGCCTGATCCTTTCTTTAGTCTTCTCACAAATTTTGCTTCAA
>JZKD02S2053950.1:357754-369698 GCA_000966675.3 Picea glauca | reverse complement strand
TGGATAATGTGTTGGATTCGACAGGAATAGACTCATCGAGGGAGGGCCTTGATGTATCCCCCATCAACGACATGAAACAAACATAGAGGTGTAATTGGTAGATCAGAAGTACATGGACTGACATAGGTTTTGAGGCAAGATATTTGGGATGGCCGACTCTCGAGGCGGATACTTCCCTTGAACACTGGGGCACGGTAGTGAACATGACATGGACCAAAACTATGCAATGGGTACCGTGACTTGCGTCAGGTGACTCAAAGGAGTGAAAGGAAACTCAAAGGATTGGCTCAGTGCAGAGGTTCAGCGGATTATGATATGTGCAAAATGGCAAAGTGCCGTGTTCAAGGGCGACTCTAAGAAATGATGGATAGTGTTCTCAAGAGACTGCTTGGCTTGCTCCTTTCAATTTTTCCCCCATCCAGAAAGATGAGTACCTCTTTTTAATTTAATGAGCTCGAGGAGGATAACACATGCTCGATATAACTCACCTTTGGTAAGTTCCTCTTATCTAGTTGAGTGATTTTGATGTGTAACACAAATTTCAATCTATATGTCTGAATTTTGGCATCTTTTATTTTCTCATTTCCTTCATAATTGCTAATGAGTTTATCCCACATCTCTTTGGCAGAATCAAGATCCATTAATTTTACAAATTCATCTTCAGCAAGCCCACTCAAGATAGCATTATTTCCCTTTGCATTGAAGCTATATTCTAACTTATCATCTTTGGAAGCTATCACAATAGGTTTCGTATATCCAGTCTCTACAACATCCCAAATAGTAGCACCTAAAGCTACAATGTATGTTCTCATTCTAACCTTCCAGAAATCAAAATTTGTTCCATCAAACAGAGGAGGCTTATTGGTCGAAGTTCCTTCATGACTTGTCATGTTTAATCTTACTGATCTACCTTTAGCTAAAAGGAACCTTCTCTGATACCAATTGTTGGAAATACTAAGACAAATGAGAGGGGGGGTGGATCAGTTGTTATTGTGCTTAAACAATTTTATGCCTATTGAAATATTATTAATGTTCTCCAAGTGATCATCAAGATTATGCAAGTCATGAACATTAGAAATAATAATTATCAATTACACATATGATATGCACAGAGAAAAATATTCATGAGGAAACCCATAAAGGGAGAAAACCTCTTCTTCTTAGAATGATAAGCAGTCTTTTAAGTTTTTTACATCATCAATATTTGAGAACCAACTCAAAATGAGGCTACAAACTATTCTTTAACAAGCTACAACTCGTGGAGAGCACCAACCCTCTGGTTTCTCTAGCACCCACTAGAAGGAAGCACCAACTCCCTGAGTGTTCTAGCACCAACTGGATGGAAGCACCAACTTCCAGTCACACATTCACCAACCTTTATAATAGAGAACAAAGGTTCTCCCTTGAACCACCCTACCACCCTAGTTTTTATGGATGAAACTAGATGGAAGCTACAACTCCCTATGTTCAAGAACCCACTTGAAACTCTGAGGACAACAGTCCTCCCTAGCACCACCCTACCACCCTAAAATATAAATCTTTGCTTGCTGAAATTTATTACAGTAATACAATATTTATCAATGTCTTACCAGTCTCATCACTCTTCTTCTACACTGCTCTGCTCTGCCTGCATCAATGTCTTCCTGCTCGCATATTCTTGTGCTTAATTTCTTGTGCAGTCTGTTATTTTCACCATTTCTTCTTTGTCCATCTTATGTTCTTCATCTCTGCATTTTCTCCCTCAATTCATGTTGTGATATGCATTGCTTATAGTTCAACCTTTTTACAGAGAAACAACAACCTTTCTCTGTCACAACATTTTTCTTGTATTCCTTCTCTCATCATCTGTTACACTCTGCATCTCCAACGCTCAAGTTGGGAATCTAAAAAACGCTTAGGAATCATGATTCCAATGCTCAGGAACAATGATTCAACTACTCTGGAACAATGATTCAATTAGTGTAACTAAATTTTAACTGATCAAGAAATCACGAAATGAAACAACAACCCTTTGATCAAATTCGGTTTGATCAGCATCGTTGGATTACACACGCAGATGATTTTTGACATTTCAATGCATAACCTCTTATGTGGAGCCTAGAAGAGCTAGCTCCTTCCTCAATATTCCACTGATGTGACCTTGGGCGATGCTCTCATGTGACCACATGATTGCAAGCATGACCAAAGGTGGTTTCAAGGAAATCCAATTTTCACCCCTCATTTCACTACAGAGCTCCATGTTTGCCTTTGGCGATACCGTAGTTTTGATTGTGGCCTGCTCACAAAAAATTAAGACCTGAGCATGTTCTAACCCCATAATGTGATGGGACTGTCAATCTCATGATCTTGATGGTGCTCTTGAACTCACAATTCAGATCTGTCCTTTCAAGTTCTGCGGATCAGATCTAACCTTCCTAAATCAACGGTTGTGATTTACTTCGAGATTCGGGCTTCGGGAGTTTCAACTCTCAAACCCTGCTTTCCTCCATACGTCAATCTTCTAGAGTCGATGATCCTCGAACACCTTTCCTTCTCAATCGATAGATCTACCTTTACTTCGGGCATTTTTCCTCTCAACTAGATTAACGGTGTTGTGTCCCCTTTCTCGATCAACGGTCAAGATCTTCTTCACTACTCCGGGCTTTGGTGATTTCAATTCTCAACCTTCACTCTCTCCTAGAATGCTTTTAGCTGGAGTCCATAGATTTATTCCATGTGTCCTCCTCAAATCGACGATCCTCGTTCACTTCGGGACTTTGACCTTCGGGAGATTCAACTCCTCCACACTCACTTGCTCTCGGAGTCCACGAGCTAACGATGTGTGTTCCCTTGAATCGAATAGTTGAGGATTACTTCGGGCCTTTACCCGAAATCCACAGATTTACGCTACGTCTCTTCTGTATTAGATGACCTAGATCCACTTTGGAGGATCCGATGCTTGAGATTTACTCCAGACGATCTGATGACTGAGATCTATTTTGGATGATTGGACGATCGATATTTACTTCGGCTCTCTGACTCTCCAAGCTTCGGGAGTTTCAGATAGCAACTAAAAACTCTCGAAGTGATTTCTTAACAGTTCACGATCTATATCCATGTATCCCTCTGGATCTAACAGTTGAAATTTACTCCGGCTCTTCGTCTCTCCGGGCGTCAGGAATTTCAATTCTCAACTGGAAATTTTTGAAGTGAGATTTCTTCATAATCTCATATTAGCTAACATGTACTCCCCCTGACAATCAACGATCGGCATTTTTTCTTGGCGATTTTCACCTCCTCCCCATCCACAAACTTTTGAAGTTGTGGATCTCGCACCACCTGTCGTCCTTAATTATGGACTAACCCAAATCACTTCGGGACTTCAGAACTTTGGCAAGCTCCCTCTCCTACGTGTGAAAAGTTCTAAGGCTTGTGCACCTTGATTTGATTGGATGGTTGTTGATCCTCTGTATTGGTGATCCAATGGTCGAGAAGACTCTCAAAGAAGATACATGATCAAGGATTTTGATCCTGATCACGTTTCTATACTGCACTTTCCCTTCTGAGCTTTGATCTCTACATATTGTTCGCTTCTCCTCCTGAGCTTATGTTATTCCTGTTTTCCATCATCATTGTTGTTCTTTCCATCAATGAAAAGCACACTCTTCGTGTAAAACATTCCAACAGTACGTGACTGTTTCAGCAAAAATTGTGTATTTATGTGCCCTACAGAAGGACATATCACGTATGTATGCACCCTAGAGAAGACAACTCACAACTCACGTATGTACGTGTGTGTCAAGGGAAAAATTGTGTATATATAGTATAACACTTCCAGGGAAAGGATTAAGCTAAGAAACTTAGATGCAAAGTAAAAATAGGCATTCAAGAAATCAAACGACAAGGAAACTCAGGATAACAGAGAGCAAGTCAAGGAGAAAAAAACACTCCAAACCCCAAACAGAAGATCAATCCCCAGTATGGTCGCCAATTCTATTACGAGGAAAATATCTCTATGGCATGGGGTAAAACACAACAGAAAAAATGACATGCAGAAATCAAATCTAATCTCAAGTATGCTATATAAATGAAATTCTAAAAAGACAAGGTCCAGAGCCTACCTCGTCTGGACATTTGATGAAGACCATCGTTGAGCACACAACTCAAATCTTTATACCTACAACTTGTCCTCAATAACCAATATATGCAATCATATGGTGATAAGATATAATGTTATCATATATATTAGAATAATCCATTAACATACATGACAAATACGCCCATGGAATAATAATTCAAATATTTGCAAGATATCAATTGGACAAAAAAAGAGTATTTCTATTAAAATAATCAACAAAAGTATATAGTTGACAAACTCCCGTAACGAAACATCTCAGATTCAAGAAACTAAGTCCCTCCAGTTGGGCCTCCACCAAAGGAAAGCTCATATAAAGGATATAATGAGGTTCTCCATCACAAAGAAGGAAGATATTGGAGGATGAACAATGAGTTCATACTTTCAAGGATAAAGGGATGCAGACTCAATGTGAAGTGAAATTTCTATAGAGTATTTTTGCTCTCAAAAGTTGAATTCTCTCCTCTTCCAAGGCTTGGATATGGCTCAATTTATAGCCTTCAAATGGAACCAAAGGGATGATTCGGATCGTTTCCAGTATATGGAAGTTCAAAGATCATGGATCTCATGACATGACATGGAAACTCGACATAATTTTTAATTTTGAGCACCAAACCCGATGTACGCAGGCTGTAATGGAGAAACCTGTGTATACGCTTGTTGTCTAACTGGTAGGGTGCGTATATGTGGAAAAATGTTCTTTTTTTTCTCTGTAATGTAAAAACGGGGACTTAAAGTCTACATAGGGACATGGAAAGGCCATCCAATAAAGTTGCATGGGGTGAGGAAACAATTTGTATAACAATTCTTAAAAGAATAATATGACTTTCTAATCAAGTAGGATGTGAGGAAATATGCATACTTACCATATATGAGCAATGCCATGGATGCATGGTTAACCCTATGTTGGACGGTCTGATTATATCGACGAAATAATAGCTTGAGGAGGATGTGTCCCATTTCCTTGCGAAAAGCTAGAATAAATTGTTGAAAGAATAAATTAGAAGGGAGGCTTTGTTGTCAAGATAAAAGGAAACATGATTATGCCTGTGAGGATTGCATGAGAATGATTGTGTAGAATCATGAATTAAATGATTTCAAAGTAAATATGCATGTGAGATGTAAAGTACACATATGGTAAACACACATAGGATTATGATGATGTATGTGGTTAAGTGCATTATGAATGTAATTTAACATAACAATGAATATGTGTGGATGACCAATATGGATCCATAATAAAGAAGCATGCTTATATCCCTTATGGAATTTTGAGTAAACCTCTGAAATAATGAAGTTAATGCCACTCCAGATAATGATGGGTGTGCAATGAAAGAGTTGCATGATGAAGGAGTTCCATGTGGAGGAACTGTGTAAAGACTCTATCAAGAGAACATAGTCACAACCTTAATGACTGTTAATAATTGGGCAATGGGACTTAATCCTATACATATACGAATCATGGATTACATTATAAGACATAATGCATGAATGGAAGACTAACAAATGAATGTTGACTATTCTAATGTCTAAATAGTAATGTGCAGAATGCACATGTTCACAATTCATTGTGAACAATTTTTTTATTATCCAAGAAGCTTAAGGTGAACCTAACCAAGACTACTCAAGGAAAAGAGTAGAAATATCCCAGTAGGCAGTAGATTTCAGAAGCAAAGAAGAGGAAAAGGAAGAATATGTTTCTCACTTTAAAACTCTGAATTGCTTAGCAGAGTTGTAATCCTTAAAAGAATAGTTGTGGGAACAAATACAAATGGTGAAAGAAAAATGATAAAACAAGTATAAATTTGGTTAAAGCCATGAATGTATAAACGCAGTGAAGCCTATGGAATAGTTCAGTTAAGCTGAAAAGTCTAGATCATGTAGAAGGAGTTGGAAAGAGGGAATAATCCCTTAACTCCTTTTTCTTGTTGTGTATTTTGTTTCTTTAGGATGAGGAGATGATATGTTGATGTGTGTGAGTGTTTTAGCATGATAATGGTGATAAATGTGTGATGGTAGAGACAAAGAGAGACTTGATTATGTTTTCACTCGTGAAAACATTGAGGGTAATGTGATACAATGCATAAAGATATGTTGGGTCATATCTGAAAATGCTTTACTGATTTAGATACATATATTTCAGTCAACGTGACAGATGACATGATTTGAAATGTGATAATGCATGTTTTGTGTGGGAAATGAATGGATTTGTTAGAAAGGATAGATGTCAATGGTAGATAACCTTTGGTAAAGGATAAAGAAAATAATTATGTTGTTGAAAGATTTTTTAAGGGACTTTGGGATCCCCATGGAGCACTACTAATGAGGTAAAAAATCAGAAAAAGGGTGTTGGAAACCAGAATGGGTATAAAAATGTCCATGCATGTGTGGCATAAGCTATGAAGGTATTTGGTGAGAATCCCCTCTAAAGTATTTTAACTTCTTACTAATATGCAAATAATTTTGAGTGGATATTGTATGTCATTGCTACCTAACCAGGGTAAGATTTGGGAAAGAAGAATTTGAATAATAGAGGGAGAGGAAATCTATGTCAGTTAAGGATGATTAAGAATACTTGCTAGAAAATTCATGAATCAATAGTGTCATGGATACATTGACCAATCAAGAGTGATTGGGAACAAAAGTACTCATAGGAAACACATTGAATTGAATTCATTGAGAAAATGCATTCTTGCATAAGAGGGTAGACAATAGATTGCCCATTAAGGAAGAAGAACCTTCCAATACTCTACCTGAACTGTAAGGGTGTTAAATAAAGGAAGTGGGTGTCCATGAGTATTGGCACCACTCGCTACCAGTAAGGAGAGAAGTGTTTAGATGCAACCATATGAAACTTAGGTTTCATATTATAATATGTTAAACTGAGGACATGAGCAGTTTGTAGCAGGAAGCACAATCTTGTTGTAATAATGAAAGGGAATGAATAATCCATATGGTGAAGAGGTTGGTTGAGATCCAACACACCATGGTAAAGTGCTTGTCATAAAGTGTGGAAAACTTGAAATCAATGCAAGGGTGCATTGGGTAGGAATGTGGCCATGAACATTGGCATGTTGATTAAAGTCATTTAATATTTGAAATGCATTTAGAAAATTTGGTACGTTGAAATTTTGCATGCGTAAAGAATGATATTTCATTTTCTTTTGTATCATTGAATAGATGAAAATGAATTGACTTTTAATATGCACAATTTGGAAGATACAATGTGCATGATAACTAACAATTTTTTTAGTTATGTGAAGATGGAGTTGCAGGAAGAAGGGCCTTGGATATGGTATCATAAGTAAATCCCATAAGGAATACCAATTCCTGTTGAGCCAAACTCTTATGAGAAGAAATATCTCATACTTGTGAATCTAGTTCCTGTGTTGAACAGATCTAAAAATAAAAATGTGGAATTTGGAAATCTTTGGGTGACAAATTTGAAAGAAATTGTAAATTGGAATTGATGATAACATCTCACAGTTATTGTATGTGTGTGATACAGGTGAGATGAATTATCTGTTCTAAAGGGATGGATGATGGTTTTCAAGATGGAAAAGCATGGAAAAGACTATTGTTGTGACATGAGAATCCTGTGATAAGCCATGATTTCCATATAATATGTTGTGTTGTGGTAACACAGGTCGGAGGGATGCCTCAGTAGAGAAAGTCAGAGGGACTCCTTGGCAATAAGACTCGGTGAAGTCTCATAAATTATTCTTGTGTGATGAATCCTTGGTGAGGAAATATGGATCGCCCAAGGGACTGTATATCATAGAATGGGATGCATGAGCCTAGGCCTGTAAGGTGAGTGATCACAAGGAAGAGGAGACTTCAATAATTTTTGTAAACTATTGGTTGGGACCATGCACACAATTGGTATGTCAAAGAAACTATGGGACAAGTTAGTAAGGAAACCAATTGAATGTGGATCCATAAAATTTCACAGACAAGTATTGTGATGATATAAATATTTCCCCTTGAGTTTTGAAGAACAGTAAAATGTTTTTGCATGAAATTATGATTAATATGCTTGTTGTTTGAAATCATTGTAGGCATGTGACAAAGGCCAAGAGTCTAGCAAAGGACCAAGTGGATAAAAAAGAAATGTCTCTAAATCAGTTGAAGCATGAGGCATGAATGGTGTTGTTGAGATGCAAAGAACACTGAGTACGGTGTTCCTTTAAGGGGGAGGGGATTGTAATACCCTTATTTCCCCCATATTGTAAATATAACTATATTTTTCTAAAATGATGGTGTAAATATTTATGTTACTAATGTAAAAAGGGAAATGTTGGACAACTATTGAAGGGGATTTCCTATATAGGTCATGATTCCATGAGAGGGAAACAATGAGGAAAATTCCCTTTCCAATTCAAAATTCAAGAAAAATACATATTGCCCATTTTCTAGATTGTGATTAATGGAGGAAGTTGGTAGTTGAAATATCATCTTCCCACATTTATGAACAAGAATGGGTTTTGTACCAGAAATTCCCTGCCTCAGAATCATGGGAAGAAAAGTACCCATCTACAAGATTATAGGTTGAACCACAAAATCTTGCTAAGAAAGGTAGGAAATGAAAGGAAAATCATGGGAAGAGAGGGAAGAAGTAAAGGAATGGGCCTGGTGGTCATTATCTGAGGACGGAGAGCATGTGCAGCTCTCTGGTTCTAAAGATAATTGGAAAAAACAAATTTGTTCTAGGTATGGGAATTACTGGGCAATGTTTTCTAACCAAGATGATAAACGGGGTTGCAGAGAGGATGCGTTTTTAAGGAATCACTCATTGCAGACCCCCTTGCATGGTAGAGAGAGAAACAATTTTCTAAATTCATGTGGGAAGAGGAGAGTGATCTTCGTCCCTGGCTATTGCTGAACAAAAGGAAGAGTCTCTCTCAGAGCATCATGACCTGGCTAAGGGGTGGTCAGCGGTAAATCCATCCTGGGGTTGTTGTGCCTATGATTGGGAGGAAAAGGGCACCCCTTTTAGTAGTTGCAACATTTTTTGGGTCCTAGATAAGTATATTTTTGCTAAATCTTTCTAGTGTCAAGTTCATAGAAATTTACAGACTGTGTTTTAAGAGATGTGTAAGTTTAATTTATGACAAAAGTGGCTTGAGAAATTTAGGTAAAAGGAAGAGAATGTTTTATTTGAAGATAATTTGATTTACTTCCTTATCTCTTGATTGTTTGTGTGTTAAAATAATATTTATGGGTGAAATTGTTAAGGTTGATCTACACTTATAGCCTATCTTTTGTTTCTAACGAGAACAGACAAATTAACTAGAATTTCTACAGAAATTTAAAAGAGAAAGACAAACTTTATGCATAAGGCTTATCATTATCTAAAGGCACTATGGAGTTTTATGTCAGAATACTTAGTAAGTAACAAATTTCAAAATTGTAGTTGTTCTTTAAGGAAATAGTCCAAATGTTATTAGACATTAAAATGAATTGTAAATGAGGAATTTCCTAAATTTGTTAAAATATAAAATCTCCAAAAACCTCATTTGGAATTTAAGAAATGTTTATGCTAATGTTGGGCATTAATAACAATTATGTTAAACTTGTGTTAAATCTCCTAAATTTGGGAAGAATCCCCTTAAATTTTAGTGGGCAATAAATCCTGGTAGAAATACCAAAATTTACTGTGGAGGTAAATATTTGTCTTAGGACCAATTTCCTTAAATTTAGTAAGAGTAGTAAAGCACAGTAATAAGGAAATAAAATTTACTCATTTACCCATGAGAAGGGAGAGATTATAATTATATTTTTAATTTCCAGAATGGAGAAATTTCCTTGGAATATAAACTTTTATTAAATCCCTAGAAATTTATATTTCTCCTTTTCTTATATTCCTCTAAGAGAAAATAATTTCCTTTAAATTTTACAAGTAACAAAACTGTGCAAGACTATGGAAATATATGTATATATGTCTATATACATATTATTATTATTATTATTATTATTCTGAAAATGAAGGTTAAATTTCCTGGAGCATGAAAGACCTAAGACCAAAGAGAATTTATATTTTATTATTATTTTAATGCCAAAGCACAACCCATGACCAAAGACTTTAGTCATCTCGTGGACTTCTGGACTTCGGGGCTCTAGGATGTTTGGGTGATGGATCTCACGAGCTATAATCGTCAGAGAATCCAACCCTACCTTTCCATGCACAAATGTTGCATATGCAATAAGTATAATCAATTATATGATATTGTATTCAATTGTGATCAAATTAACATAATTGAATATAATAACCCTTTATTTGTAATTTATTATATTATAACTCAAAATAACTCATTGTATTTATATTACGTTGTAATACAAGTGGGTCCCCTCCAAAACTCCGTGACTCCGGGTTATATGAGAATGAAGAATTGTGTGGAAGAGTCGAAGGTGTGGACCCAGATATATTTCTCTAATTCCAATATTAAATTATCAAATATAATATTGGAGAATTTTTAAATACCGGGTGTAATTTTCAAGGGGTATAATATAATATATGATATTGTATTAAGGTTTATTAAAATAGCCACACGTGAATAAGGCCATCTCTTCTCCTTTCCTTTTTAAATATTAAATAATGTTGAAATGGGCATAAGTGGGGCCACTTCAGAGCTTCGAGACTCTGAGGTTCCATGAGATTTGAGTATAAAGGATTTACCTCCACAGTATAAAGGTTTAATATAATATTTTTAATTGAATTATTATGATATTCATATTTGAAAAAGTACCAACCCTTCTTCCCTTCTTAATTTAATATTTAATGTGAAATCACGTATAAGCATGGACCCATCAGGAGTTCGAGGCTTCGGGAGTTCGGAGCTTCTGGAATCTAGGATGTTTGGGGAATATGGAGCGTAAGAGAAAAATGAAAAATGGTAGAAGGTTGAACCTATTTTCCCGTATTCCATTGTATAATAAACATTAAAGGGAATTAATCATATTATATGGTGATATAATTAATTATATTTTAACAAAGGTATAGTATGAGTAGGACCCTCTCTGGAACTTCGACATTTGGTAGATTTGGGTTCATAAAAGCATGATGAGGAATTTTGTCGAAGTCTGGAGGCTTGGGTATTAATCAATATTGATAATCCTAAGTGCTCTCATGATATATTTAATCATATTATAATATAATTACATAGAATCATATTATAGTATAATTAATAAAAGAACAAATTCACAAAAATAAATATCAAATTGAATATAGTTAATCATTTTCCCTAGTAAATAAATAAATATGCATATGTGTGTGTGTGAGAGAGAGAGAGAGAGAGAAATTACATGGAAATTTGGCATGGAGTTGCGTGATGAGGAGGGATTGAATTACATACCTTAATTAAGGTTAATCAACTTTAGTATATTATGGATAAATTAACATCATTATGTTATAATATAATTACTCATAATTATCATATGAGTAATTAATTGAGTTAGTGGTAAACTACTTCTAAAGGGGAGAAAGAGAAAGTAAAACCTAAGTAATTATTGGGACATGAGTATTAGGCGAAACAAAAATTAATTACTGGATAATTAGTTTGTGGAGAATAATTATCCTTAATGAGGTTTAAGTAATTCTTTACCAAATAATGGTATTCTATGAAATATTAATTAAGTATTTTAATCGGACTATATGAGAGGGGAATATGTCATCCTCTAGTCAAGCAAGCCTAAGTGCCCTACAATGACATGGTGAATTTGTTGGACACACCTACCACACTTAGAGGGGGGGTGAATGAGTGTGGGTCTCTTTTTCCCAAAACTTCCCTCTTGCACAAAAACTCATCAATTAGCATTCAACATTTATTCATT
>JZKD02S2053950.1:325030-344904 GCA_000966675.3 Picea glauca | reverse complement strand
AATAGCGCAAGCATTGTAGGACCTAATATACTTGTTGACTTCCTATCAAAGTTTCGACGAGTAGAAATGTTTCTGTAGCATCGTCATTGTCTTTTTGATGTCGAAGTGTTCTTCCACCTGATTGTAGTGGGCTTCCCAAATCATCTTCGCTCGCTCACTTGATGGAACATAGATATGGCCTAGACGACACAACAACCCATCTTGAAGATGGAAATTATTGACAACTGCGTTTGCACCCAACATTTGGTAGGTGGTGGCGAAGTCTAAGTCTGTCTCATAGAGTTAGGGCCATCTAGAGGTCTCATGGCCGCAACATTCTAGCACCGTGGTGAGTGTCGCAACTGGTGGTCTATTGAGGCAATCGGCGATGTGATTGGTGTTTCATGTTTTATACTTGATGTTGAGGTGGAATTGCTTCAAGTATGTGGACCATTTTTTATGGAGGTCACTCTGCAATTTTCCTTGTGTTTGCATGAACTGTAGTGGCTTATGATCAGTGTGGATGATTGTCTCCTTCCAAAGAATGTAATGTCTCCACTGGAGGCAGGCTTGCACAATGGAGTACATTTATTTGTCGTAAGTAGGGTAATTATAGACAACATCTAATAGTGTCTCATTATGATAGGCCACAGGGTGGCCATGCTGAGTGAGAACGGTGCCCACAACATAGTCTGAAGCATATGTCTCAATCTCAAAGGGTTGTTCCAGATCTGGTAGTGAAATTAATAGGGTTGAGCACAAGTGTTGCTTCAAATCATCGAACGCTTGTTTTTGGGGCCAACCCCATGCAAATTTCTCCTTAACACCAACCCTGGTTATTTGGCTAAGGGTCCATGCAATATGGGAGAATCCAAACACGAACCTATGGTAGAAATTGACAAGGCCCAAGAAGCTCCAAAGATTAGTGACTGTAGTTAGGGCTATCCAGTCACAAATGACTTGGATCTTGGTTGGATCCACATGTACGCCATTTTGATCAATGATGTAGCCTAGGTAATGGACCTTGTCCATGCCGAAGGAGCATTTTTCCAAGTTTCCGAATTGCTTGTGTTTCCACAGGGTGTGCAAAACCTCATAAATCTGCTGCAAGTGTTCAGCCCAAGTCTTGCAGTAAATGAGAATGTCATCCAAATACACCACTACAAAAGTATTGGTGAATGGTCATAGGATATCATCCATCATTCTCATGAAAGTGGATGGAGTTTTTGTCAAACCAAAGGGCATGACCAACCATTCAAAAAGGCCTTCCTTTGACTTGAAGGCAGTCTTCCATACATCTATCTGTTCTATTGGGACTTGGTGGTAGCCAGACTTCAGATCAATCTTACTGAAGTATTTATCCCCCATGAGTTGATCAAGGAGGTCATTGATTTAGGGAATCGGGTACTACTTTCTGACTGTGATTTTATTCAGAGCCTGTTAATCAATACAGAGTCATTAGGTTCCATATTTCTTTTGTACCAGCACGATTGGGCTCCCGCAAGGTGATGAGTTGGGATGAATGTGCCCCTTGTGGAGCAGTTCTTGGATCTATCACTTGATCTCCTCATTCTCTAACAGAGAGTGGCGATAGACTAGCCTATTGCATAGCAGTGCATCGAGGGTTAGATCGATGGGGTGCTTGACCTAGCAGTGTAGAGGTACCCTGGTAGGTGAGGAGAAGATATCTGAGTATTCTTCCATGACCTTATCTACTTGTTTCTGCTCTGTGGAGAGGTTGGTCATAAAGACCCTGGATGTGGCTATGATATTTCACTTATTCTGAGAGCAAATCACGAAGAAGAAAAACCTCCCCATCTGAGAGATGACCTTTCTACATTGCTTAGCAGAGATCAAGGAAATAGAACTAGGTGGGACTGCATCGGGTATCCTATACAATTTCCTGTTCAAAGTAATAATAACACTACGAGGCCTAGACTCATATACAGCATGACATTTCCATAAATAAGGTTGGCCCAAAAGAACATCACAACTTCGAGAGGAGAAACATCACACAATACCTTTTCTTCAAAGGGCTTGATGACGTACGACAATCGACACTATTGGTTGATGCGAAGATCGCTTCCTTGGAGGAGCCATCCAATAGTGTAGTTTTGTGGGTGCAGAGTTATTGGCAGGGCCAGCCGCTTGATGACCTCTACTAAGATGAGGTTATTATGGATACCGTTATCAATGATGAAGTGCAGCAGGGTGTTTTTTACCCACATCTGTGAATGGAAGAGGAGCTCTCCTTCTTCTGGCTCATCTGGTTCACCAGGTTGGAGCTTGGTGGTAGAAATGGTGGCACTGGGTTTCGCGTCAATGATCTGTCTTCCCATTTCTGTTTATGGCTTAGAGTCAGAACCTACATATGATTCAAAGTCTTTCACTTCGACCACTAGCAACTTCTTTGAGTGGTAGTTAGCAGTGTTATGCCAAGGGCTCTTATGGAAGTCGTACCACTTCTTGGTATCTTTCTTTGTCTTTTCGATGTCCTTCTTTGCTTGTGTCTTGGACTGGTTTTCTTGATATTGTCCATCTTTGCTCTGTCCTTTTTTCTGTGGGTTGGGGCTGCCCTTTCCTGGATTTTTTTTTTAGGGGTTCCCAGGCCCAAATTGCCACGTCTTTTGTTTGATCTTCTGCTCGATTTTGATGACATATCGGTAGGCCACACTCAAGGATGAGATGTCCAAAAATTCCATTTAAGTTTGGATGTATCTATGCAAATCACCATGATACTTGAGCACCAGATGTCGCTCTGAATCTTTGATACCTATCTTGGTGCACCAGGTATGGAAGATATTTGTGAAATTTGGCACTACTTGGTGTCTTTCTTGCCATAGTGTCGTCCATTTGGTATACAAGTCATCATAACTTTCGAAAAGATAGTATTGTTACTTAATAGAATCCCTGAAGGATTCCCAGGTGGTCGTGACTGTAAATAATGAGGGTTCCTCTATTTCCTTTTGCTCACAGAAAGTTTCCCACCAATCTTTTACATGGGGAATGGCTTTGAGGAGCGCAAAAGTAATATTTTCTCTATTCAAAAATTTATGGAAAGAAAAATACCCTTCTAGTAGATTCAACCACTTGTCTACAACATCTAGGTCTATATGACCTTAAAATATAGGAATATTGAAGTTTATTTGTACCTTGAAGGGGGCGGCACCTCCGCTCAAAGAAGATGTGTCACCTGTTGGTAGCCACCGAAGGATTTGCATGAAACTATCCATCATATCGTTCCTTTGTTGTGTGAGGGATTCCTCAATCAATATTTTTAAAGGATCTCTTGTCCTGTCATATTAATTTTCTCCTGCCATGAGAGATTGCTTGGGTGTGTGAGAGCTTTTGTCCTCAAGATAAGCAAGCTCGAGACTCAACTCTTTGTACTCTGACCTCGTTGGAGACATGCATTAAGATGACAAGGAGAAGACTTCTCTGATACCATTGATCTAGATTTTATGAGAAAAACGAAATGACTACAGATTATTAACAGGTGCCTAACTCAAAATAATAGAGATACAGTAAAACTGGTTTTCTATTCAATAAGGAAATAAGTTGAAACTGTAAAATGCAGAGGAAACAAGTTTGTTGGAATGGTGGTGACTTATCTCTGAGAAGAGATGTGACGAATGCTCTCATTCACAAGAAGATGATTACAATGAGGATCTTAAGGCCTTTTTACAATAAACAGGAATTAAAAAAACCTATACATCCAAAAACCTAACCCTAGGAGATGAAGCGCCAAAAGTCATGTGGGCCTTTTTTGGGTAAGTTAGTACATCAACTTCCCGGGGTCGTAACTTTTGCATACAATCTTCATTTTAGGCATATGATAGCCCATTGAAAAGGTATCATCGAGGAGATTCATTTTGGGGGGAATATTGAAGGACTATTAATATTTCTCCCCATTTTCTCAAAAAACATCGTTTAAGGCCTCAAAACAGCTCCGAAAGTGAAAAACTGCTAAAAACAATAAATTACCAAAATTGCTGGAAAACTGTTTTGAGCAAGTTGGAAAAGGTGGGTGGCCACCGAGATCCACCTGGATCATTATATCTCAATAACTCTTTTCATGTTAAGCCCTCATAGAGCACCTCCCCCCTTCATTTGTGTGTGGTATCTTCTCTTTAATAACGTAATATAATGCTTTCTTCATGACCTCATCCTCTATCAATTATCCATGAGTATTTTAAACCCAAGATCTTTGAATCCATCGCCATAAATTCCTTGTTATCCTTGGAACATCATTCTCCTATCTACAACTTAAAAATAACAAAAAGATCCAGAAAACAAAAGTCAATAAATAAAAACAATTAAATGTCTTACAAATGAGAAAACGGTTGTGATAAAATTTAAAACTGTTTTTCTTTTTTTCAAATAAACAATCTGATGTCTTTTCCCGTTTTTTTTCTTCCTTATTATCCTTTTAGTTCTATTCAAGTTCATCCTTGCATGTAAATAAAACCAATAATTAGAAAAAATAAAATAAAAACATATTTTAGATTGAATGGAAATAACCCATTATAGTTTTATGGAGATGTTGAAATCCTTGTCTTGTATACTTCATCTGCCAAAAGTTCAACTAATTTCAGATGATGTCAATAGTTGTGTTGATTTCTTGTTTGTTGTGAGTTGTTAGAATCTGCCTTTATTTCAATCAATCTTGAAACTTATGATTATGTGACCAAATTCCTCGATGATCAATCGAAAATTTTGTTTTACAACAACACTATATATGTGATCAGTTGAATGGCATATTTGTTCCATCATGTCCTTTCTTTCACAAATTCATGTGACTTCTTTGGATGCTATGATTTTATGAAACCCTCAAATTATTACCTATGGAAAAACCTCAACTTGCAACATCTTTTGACGCGTTGATGATTTTATCTACAAATCTGTGATTTTGATATAAATGTGTTTGCAATCCTCTGGAAAAAAACAATAATGGTGATCCTCTCATAGCATTCAATCGTGACCTATTTACATGATGACACGTTCTCAAACCTTTTACATGGCACACTCATCTATGAAGTTCAATTTCCAAGCCTAATCTAATGCCACCAGATCTACTCTCCAAATCTCCCAATTAACTTTTTAAAAAAATCCAATCACCCAACTGCCAATGTCACAATTAAATGGTTAAATGTACAAATAAAAACCTTAAATACCAAGTGACATAATGGAAGAAAACTAATCGAGACTATAGGCTACATGTGACCCAAAATTTCAAACCATCGTATGGTGTACAAACTTTAATTCAATACATGTGGGGAACTGAATAAACCAATCACCATCTACACCACTTAAACCAAGTTCCAGGTCACACATACAACGGGATAGAATTCAACCAATATTTCACACAATTAAAAAATTTCAACCATTACACTAGGATTGCAAATCCCAAAGTCAAGGTGGGAATGACATGGTGTAAGCTTGTTGGCAGCAAGACTTGTTCTAGGTGGCATAGGGAGCACCAAAATCATTAATGAATAGTCGAACATAATTACAATATTTATGTACTAGACATAGACATAGACAATTGGTATTATCAATCAAATAATTATACAATATGATCCATGACAAATCAATGCATGCAATCCAACTGATCCGGGATCTTTTCATCGATGACTTATTAAAAGAATTACATTAAAGAGTGTAAATGAAAGTTCATGTGCAACATCTTTAAATAGAACATACATATGGAGAAAATATGAGAAGAATAACAAGAACATAAGACATGATAACAAAGTTCATCCCAAGAATTGACTACATCTTCGGGCTTGTTTCAAAGTGGAGAGGCTTAATATTATCTCAACAATTAAAATTGGAATAAATACATCATTATAGCTCAACTCTAAAAATGGCCTTCTGATATGTTTCCTAGATGAAAAAATGGACATCATCGATGGACTCGTGGTGAGAAAACGTGCAGAAATGACTATCAAATCATGAAATTCTGACATTGCTCATCCCAAGCCCCTACTGGGCTCTTCACCTCGTAAAGCTTGCCGACAATTTTCAATTATTACTCAAACCTGCATTGAAAATCTTGTTGATATTTTACTTGGGCACAGACCTCGAACTTTGGAAAAAGGTTGAGTTTTAATAAATTTTGTGGGCAAACTTACCAAGTCCGCTCATTGTCTCGTTAGTGATTGGTATGAACATAGAGATTATGGTTAGGGAGGTCCCAAGGTAAAATCCACAAACATCCCCTTCTTTGGAACCCATTATAACTTAAGTTTAATACAGTGGAACCACCATTTTAAAATAACCAACAAATATTACCATGGAAGCTTCCCGCTAACTATAGACATGGCGCCAACCCTTGATGGTGATGGGTGCATGCATTATACAGTTTCCAACCCCGTTTTAATGCTCACAGGTACATCGGTCAGGTTGTATGGTATTCTGTTGGGATATCGGGGTGATACCTATTGGGTATGGGGGCCAGTGGCCAACCTGATGACCATTTGTTTTATTTTTTCATTGGCTAGCCCTCATTAGGAATGTCTAGGGTGCCACATGGCGCTTAGGGATTGGGCCACGTGGCACCCTACTACTCACAAAACTGGTCTAGTCAGCTCTTCCACCTATCACCCTATCATGCTGCCACATAGAGACTCTTGGGTGGTGCCATGTGGTGTCACCTGGGGGTGCCACATGGCACCTGCCAATTGGCCCAACTGGCCACTGAAAATTCTTAATCAATGTGCCAGATGGAAGGATATGATCTCTCCATGTGTCATGTTGATGTCAGATTGACATCATGATGATGTCACACTGTGTGGACTGGGGATGACGTCAATTGTACGAACACGTTGACTTTGACTAGGTTGACCAAAACTTTGACTGGCCATAACTTCTTCGTTCGGAATCCATTTGAGGTGTTGTTTGCACTGTTGAAAAGATTACAATGATCACTTCAATGTGGTGTTTTTTTTGTTGATATTTGAGGAATTTAAAAATTTTCCCTTTTAGATCATCCTTGATCATTCCTCTCCACTAAGAATCTTTTGGGCCTCCAAAACCCTCATCAGTCAACTGGAAAGTGAGGGAATTTCTCCCTCAATTTCTATTTCTTGATCCACTATGATTTACTTGGATGTGTGCCCTGTAGGCCCACTTGAATATATTCTACATCACTCCTGCGTGAAGTCCTCATTCTTCTGTCCATGATGATATCTTCCTTCAAGTAATCAAGAGAAAACTCATCCACTAAAGGTACCGAAACACTCTCTTTTTTATTCAGTACCATTGGAGGCTCATAAAGTTTTAGGTTCTCTATGTTCACAACTGAGTATATTTTCATGTATTGTAGTAGATCGAGGTGAATGACATTCTGTGCCAATTTTATCCAAGATGGCGAAGGGTCTATATATGATGGGTTTGATATTTTTTCTTTCTCCATTCAACATATCCTTGTTGATGTGGAGCCACACTTGATCTCCCACTTGAAATTGATGATCAATTATATGCTTGTCATGGCGAGCTTTGTATTGTGCCTGACTCTTTTCCAATTTTTCTCAGACTGCCTGGTGCACCTGTTGAATCCTTTGAATGAACTTGTGGGCTCTGTCTTCTTCTCTTTATTCACTTGAGTTGACATCTTTGCCAAAATTCAAGTCCAATGGAGCCTTATTTAAATACCCAAAACATGTCTCGAATGGTGAACTATGCGTGGAAGAGTGCAAGGCTCATTTGTATGCATGCTACACATATTGTATATGATCATCCCACAACTTGGGATGTTTGTTGCAGTAGCCTTAAAGAAAATGAACCATTGTTTTGTTTACAACCTTTGTCTGGTCGTCGGTCTGTGGATGGAAAGAAATACTTCTGTTTATCTTGGTGTCCATCATTCTCCACAAGCTTGACCAAAACTCTCTAAGGAATCAAGTGTCTCGATCCAATATAATGGATGTGGGTAGTCCAAAGTGGACCCATACATGCTGAAATAAAATTTGAGTGGTTTTATCAAGAGTGATCTACTTTTTACATGGCATCAAGACACACATATTGCTAAACCTATCCACTACTACATACAAGTAGTCATGACCCCTTTTTGACAAAGGAAACCCCCCTACAAAATCCATGGAAATACTCTCCCAAGGATGAGAAGGAACAGGAAGTGGTGTGTACAACCCCAATTTTCTATTAGTGGGATTACAATTTGAGCAAAACACACACCCCTTTACATATTTGGTTACAATTAATTTCATTTGAGGCCAGTAGAAAAACCTCTGCAAATGTGCCATAGTATTACCTACCCCAAAATTCCCAGATACAAGGGAAGTGTGTGCTTCCCTGATTACATGTACTCTCTCATTTGTTGGAATACAAATCTTGCCCATATGGTAGAGTATTTTATCCTGCACATCAAAATTCTCCACCTGCGAACCATAGGTTAGACTCTCATATACATCCTTAAAATATTCATCATTATCACATTATTCAATATAACTATCATGAGCTAAAGAATCATTTTTCAAAACAATATATGCAGAAATAGGAGGTCTAGAAAGCATATCTGCAACTTTGTTTCTTGTACCCTTCTTGTATCTGATAACTAGATGAAATTGTTGTAAGAATCTCGTCCACCTATAGTGTCTTGATTGTTGCGGCTTGGTTTGTGACTAGAGATATTGCAATGGTTAGTGATCAATGTGTATGATCATTTCCTTTCCCATTGAGTAATGTTTCCATTTCTTCATGCTTTGTACCAATGCATACAGTTCTTTTTCATATGTTGGATAGTTACAAACAAACTTAGAAAAAGTTTCAGAATGAAAGAAAATGTGCTTACATTGTTTCATTAGGACTGCTCCCATGGCATAAGCATTGGCATTAGTCTCAATTTCAAATGGTTGTTGAAGTTCATGTAGATCTAGCAATGGTGCAGTGTTGATCTTTCTCTTTAATGTGTCGAAGGAATTTTGTTGTTTTCCTCCCCACTAAAAGGTTTGTTTCACACTAGTTAAGGCATTTAAAGAAGATACAATGTAGAAGAGGTTTGCAATGAACTTTCTCCAATATTGAATTTCCCTAATAAACTCCTAACCTCTGTATCTGATGTTGTCTTAGGCCAATTTACAATGACTTCAACTTTTGAGGGGTCTATCTTTAGTTAACCACCTTCTACAATATGACCGAAGTAAACTAATGGTGTTTTTCCAAAGTCACACTTCGACAATATTACATACAAATTTTCCTTTTTACAGACATCCAATACTCTCTTTACATGCATTACATGTTCATTCCAAGTCCTACTAAATACAAGAATGTCATCTAAGTATACAATCACAAAGCCATCAATGAAAGGCCTAAAAATATCATTCATGACTTGCATGAATGTTGTTGGAGCAGTACAAATCCCAAATGGTATCACAAGCTATTCAAAAAGATCATGTTTTATTTTGAAGGAATTATTCCACAAATCACCTTCTGCAACTCTGACCTAGTGGTAATTGCTCCTCAAATCCAACTTGGTGAAGTATACTACATTCTTCAGTTGATCCAGCAAGTCATCTATCTAAGGCAAAAGGTAGTATTTCTTCATTGTGATCTTGTTGAGAGCCCAGTAATCAACTCACATTCACCATGTGCCATCCTTCTTTGGCACCAACACGATTGGAGAACCACATGGATACGATATACGTCGGATGAACCCTTGGTCCAGTAAGTCCTGCACTTGCTTCTTGATTTATGCCATTTCCACAAATGACATCATGTACATGCCCACATTTGGAAGAGGGACATCTTATTGAAGATATATTTCATGTTGAATCTCCCTCTTGGGAGTTAATCCATATGGTTTCTAAAATATTTCATCATAGTTAGATATAACATCAATCATTTCATCTTTGTGAGAGGGATCACATACCTGGAAAGCATCAGATGTCTTATCATATTTTTCCCTCACAACCATGAGTACATATTTCTTATTAATGTTTATGAGTCTTTTCATCTATCCTGCACTAACAAGAGCCGTATTTGTTTTCATATTGTGAGCTCTTACAATATATTCCACTCCATCCTTTGTGAGATGGTATTTGTTCTTATTTATGAATAAGATTGCATTTCTATCATAAAGGTACGAGATTCCCAAAACTATGCCACTTATATCAAGTGGAACAACATCTAAATCAAACTCATGTATCAACTTTAAAGAAATGGCAAATCTAACCCTACACTGCTTGGTGACATTTAGTTTTGCATTGTTAGTTACCCAACTAAGAGGGCATGGTTTAGGATGAGATTTTGTTTCTAGGCCCAACTTTTTAACAACAATTTATGAGAATAAATTCACTTGAGAACCCGAATCAAATAGAGTGTCAATATTTGTGTGTTTAGATACAACTCTAATATGAAATAATTCACTTCTTCTTCTTTCATGATCATGATATGTATTTGTGGAACTTGATCTAGCATGAAAGGAATTTTTACCTTGTACTCCAATGACTATAATCCTTATTTCGTCACCTGAATTAGAACCAAGATATTTTTGCAATGTTGCAACCATCTTCGGCTTCCCTTTTCCACAAAATCTCTTAGTCTTTAGATCTATATGTAGCTTCCAGAAGTGCTCGTCATCAAGCCCATATGTCTTGCAATGTGTGCCAGATGGAAATCCTTCCTCTTTATTTGTTGTTGTTTCCTTCTTGTCCTTTATATTTCCTTTGAATGTGTTGCTCTGGAACTTGGAAAATTTCTTTGGTTGTTCTTCCTATACATTATTTCCCCTGATTTCAAGCTGATTTTCTTGCACACACACTTCATCTAAGTTTGTGGGGTTAAACAATAGAAAAATATGTTAAATGTAACTGTGGAGTGCACCAATATACTTCATCAAAGTTTCATGAGAATCTAAAGGAATATTTAATGCAAGTTCTTGTTTCCTAAATTCCTCTGTGAAACTCTAAACATTATGTTCCTATTGACGGGCATAAGTGACACACCGTCAACTGAAAGGATAGATTTGTTCTGGGGTTGTCTAATTAACCCAAGTCATTTGGTGCAATCTATTCTGATAGGTTTAATGGCTCTGTTAGCCAACTAAGGTCCTAAAACAAAGAAAATAAATAAACTATTCTAAAGTTACAACTACAATACTATGTATACAAATCTAGTTATTTACAAATGTTAAACATAAATATAAATATGAACATGTGATTATAAACAGGATATTTACATATTGCAAGTTTTGGAGGATGCCTTGTGACATCAATGTTTTTGTAATTGTCTACGAAGTAGATAAAGAAAGAACATATTTTTATTATTTCTATTTGATAATTTGAAATGTAAAAACTCAAAAGATACTAATAAAACATAATCTGAAACAAGAATAGAATAATAGTCACGGCCATTTTAAACTATCTTATTTCACTAATACACTAATAACGGAAATTGAATGCAAATAAAACTAACCTGAGATTAATCTCATACTGTGCCTATATCCCTATGCAATCCAAACTTTTGGTTATCTTTCCTGTGAGAGAAACCCGAAACAAGCTTATGCTAACATCTTCTGAGTAAACTCAAGAGCGTCTTTGGGGACAAGGATATAAGAATAGAAAAATGAGCATATAGATCTAGTGACCATATGATGATGAGTGTTTATAGTAAAAGAAATTTTAATGCAAAGCATTCATATGATAGATCGAATCAACATCAAGTATAAATCATTGATATCAAAGTGAAATAACGATCACAGATATAATACATATGAAACAACAAATTATAGACAAACTTTAATGCGTTGAATAAAATGAAACATTATATGCTATGGAGGCTAAAGATATGTAACATATTAATATCCCATAATATAAAAGGAAAAACATAAATGGAACAATGTCACGCTGGTTTAAAGCCAAAATGTGAACAGCTTGTCCATTCAGTTCTGAGAGTTACATGTGCATAATCTGTTTCAAGCAAATATGTCCTTTCACTAACAAACTGAATAGTATTTAAAGTAACCTGGGATCCAAATACTCATATCTCATAGGATAGAGTTGTATCCCCCAAAATCAAGTACTATTACAAAAATAGTGGATTAAAAACCACTCATAACAGAGTTGGTTTATTCAACAATAAAATCAAAGTTTCTATAAAACACTAAGAATGAAAAACTACTAATCATTTAGGTGTATGATTGAACATATATTCTCCAAGTAATCAGCAGCAGGATCTCCCATTTCCTGAGAATAGCAAACCAATTTAATAAATTAGAAAGACAATTTATAAATAACTAATTCTTCTTAAAAGAGACTTGGCTACGGAATCGAAGATTATGTAGCCAATCTTAATTTTAGTAAATGAAATCAAACTTCAAATCGACTTATTTCAAATTAGATAACATAAATAAAATGAAAGGAAAAATAAAAATGTTTTACCATTAAAAGTTAACTAAAGAGGGGTCAGATAATTCAGAGTTTATTATTGCCTTGACACTAGTCACATTCTTAATGACTACATTTCTGGATCGCTTGATACATTTAGTCTTCCTCTCTGCATGCACCTTGAGATCAAGGTTTTCTTGCCTCATCAAATCATTATGAGCATTAAGAGTTTTAATTTGGGCTTGTAAGAGAGGAATGTCGTTGTAATAACGCTCGACCCAATGGAAACATCCATCACATTGTACAGGGGATATGGTGGATCAATGAAGGGCACAATCAACCAAGGGTGCATCAGTCTTACCGGTTATTTTCTTTAGATATTGCCTAATATCGGAGAACCCTTCGTTGCCTTTAAGGCATGGTGGAAAATTTGTCACGAAATCATAAGGTTCAGTAGGAACAATAACTTCCCTCTTGGAATCCTAAAATTCTGGATCTTCATGAACTATAAAATCCTCTATCTCATGGTTCGAACCCTCATCGATCTCGATCGGGTCGATCAAGATCATATGAGTATCATTTCGATTCCTTAGTTTCCTAGAGATTAGGTGACCTGCTTTCTTGTTCTTGAAACCCAAATCTATGCAGTGTTGTTTTGTTCCTTTACAAAGCTTCTTGGCATCATAATTAATGATAACATTCATACTAGCATCATTCACAAGCACAAGAGGGTCATTTACCTTCAATTCATCAGTTTCTTGCTTGGGAAGACTTGCAGGTGGGTAATTACATGGAGTCCCTTCTTCTAGAGGGTTTTTGTAGTAAAATTTGGTCCATTAATTGAATTATCGAACTGGCCTTTAACCATTGGCTTGTCTAAGTTAAGGTTTACTGTCAAAAGAGAGTTTGATGTAGGATCAACCTGGATGAAACCATTCCTCATTAAGAAGACCTCTCAATTGTCACCTATTGTTTACAAATGATGCATCAACAATATTTTAACCAACCCATGATGGAACAGGATCGATTTGACACTCTATCGCTTGTATCATTTCGACATCTTATAGAGACTCATCAATAAGTAAAATGGCATATCTAAATCAAAACCTATGAAATTCATGAGCAAACAGATATGGTAGAGAAAAACCAATATGTATCTACCCTCGCATGTAACGAATTGTTTTAGAATCAATAGCAAACTATGCCATCTAGGTTTTAACAGGGATATGGGAACACCTTTGATGTAGCAAGTGGTTTTAAGAGATGTCATGAAAAGACTCCACGAGACTTCTTATATTCCGGCGTTCTTGAACCATTTCTCTCCCTTTGAGGGGATCCTGTTGCTTTGCTCATGAATTCCTCAATCAAGTCTAACTGGATGTCTCCTATATTAGCTCTGAAACCATCAAAGGTTTGGGAGAACGCTTTTTCCACAAGAAGATCATAACCTTGGAATTTCTCGAGAAATGCATCCCAGCCATGACTCTTTAATTCGTCGATAGCATCATCATGGGATAGTAAGGCATGACATCTATTTGGATCTATGTGAATGATGGGTGCTATGACCACTGTAAATAGAATGCAATGAAGACTAATTGGAATAGTTTTAGGTTTGAATCACATGAGAAAGAGAAACAAGTCTAAATGGAGAGTGGGAACATGAAAAATAACAGAACCTATGTGTTATCATAACTCGGATAGTGGGAGAAAAAACCAGAGGGTTCGTTGTAATCCTTACCATCTCTTGTGATGAGGTCCAAAACTATAGAGTACGAAAAGCCTATGCAAGTAATGAATAACTTCATTAATGCTTGGAGCTAGCCAGGTGAGGTGAGAATGCAAGTACAACAGGTTTGTACCCATTGGCATGGATGTTGATACAACCATAAAACTCATGACAGAATACCAAATAATTAACCAAAAATTTTCATGTATCAAAGAAATTTAATAATGAATTATCAAACCATTGAAACGATAATAATCGTATTAACACCAAAAATGGATCCAACAACTATTTAATAAGATTTAAATTTAAATTACAAAAATATATTTCTAAGGCATAAAAAATTATAATTCCAAGCTAAGTTTTATGTTTAATTCATGCTTACAGTCATGAATTAAAATAAAATGAACGAAAATGCAAACCATAAGAAATTAATAAGGAAATCTTTTAATCCATCAATCACTTCAAAATTCTCAAAAATGTTTACGAAATTGAGGTGATGGAAGCTACAGAAAAATGAAATCGATATCTGATTGTGTTAAATATCAAAATCATGTGTGGCTGCCAACAGTCCCTTGTGTTGTCTTAGATTTTTCCATTCCATCATGGTTTTTTTAACATAACCCGGTCAATAAAATTGTTTTTTCAATGCATATGTAAATTTAGACCATGAAGAAAGGAGTTTACCATTATGATTACTACCTTTCTGAAGTTTTATCTCCCATCATACAAGGGGTGTGCCTTCTCGCCAAAGAAAATTCAACTGGATTTTCACCTATTCCTCTTCGATCTGGTGTACACGGAAGTAAACTTTGATTTGTATGATCCAATTATTAAGCTTATATGCATTAGCTTCTCCATTAAACATGGGAAAATTAAATTTCACATATAGTTTCAAAAATGGCTTTTTAGAAATACTTGGATGAAAACAATAACAATGTATGTCAAATGTAACTGTGGAGTGCACCAATATACTTCATCAAAGTTTCATGAGAATCTAAAGGAATATTTAATGCAAGTTCTTGTTTCCTAAATTCCTCTATGAAACTTTGAACATTATGTCCCTTACGATTTCTTAGATTTTTCCATTCCATCATGGATTTTTTAACACAACCTAGTCAATAAAATTGTTTTTTCAACGCAAATGTAAATTCATACCACGAAGAAAGGAGTTTACCATTATGCTTACTACCTTTATGAAGTTTTCTCTCCCACCATACAACGGGTGTGCCTTCTGCCAAAGAGAATCCAAATGGATCTTCACCTCTTCCTCTTCAATTTGTTGTAAACAGTAGTAAACTGCTACTTGTTTTATCCAATTACTAAGCTTATATCCATTATCTTCTCCATTAAACATGGGAAAATTAAATTTCATATATAGTTTCAACAATGGATTTTTAGAAGTGCTTGGATGAAAACTAGAATGTTGAGAATGATGAGAATGAGAGGAAGAGGAAGAAGAGCTTGAACTTGAAGACGGTGATGGAGGCTCAGAAGGATCTCCTCCAATTCCATGGTTCACTGAAGCATTATCCTCTTGTAACACCGTATTTCCCCCAGCTTGTAAATATAACTGGACTGGCCAAGAACTATGGAAAACTCATAAATGTGAATATGTGATGTAAATGGACCTTGAGGAAAAGGTCAATGAATGTGAATAACATTTTGAACTATTGCAGGAATGTTGAGAGGGGATGTGCATAAAAAGAGACCATGATGGTGGTGGAAGGCACCTGGAAAGGTGGCGTTAACTTCCACCAAGAGTTAACACCGTATTTGGACTCCACTGGCCCGGAGAACCAAAAGTGGCTCGCTGGCCCCGAATTTAATGTCTCGCAGGCTGGTAGGCGGATGGCTTAATGAGGGATCGAATGGTAAACCGCCCATCTGTAGAGCCATCAAGCCTGATCAGCGCGAGGGGAATCACACCACACGCAACCTCGCAAGAGGATAAGGCGTGAGGTAGAAGCGATTTGGAGGGGGGCAGACGCGAGGGGAACTCTGGCATTACACAGAGTGAGTAATATCCGAGAGGAAGGATTGCAACCTTCACTCCTAGTCACTGGCAGACAGAGAGACGCAGTCTCATAGCATCGTGGTCTCAGCTCGGGGGTGGTTAGTGGTAAATCTGTTGGGATTCACTACGCCTACGGTTAGGTGGAAACGAGCACCCCTCTCAGTAGTCGCACCCACTTCTAATGTTATTTCTGATAAGTGTTTTTCATATTGCATCTTGAAATTCATATCCTGACATATATGCTCATAAAATGTGAAATTGTGAACGATTAAAGTATAAGAATTTATGTGCAGTGTTTTGATAAGAGATGTTAGATATATGCTTATAACAGAAAGATCACGCATGGCTTATGTTGATAAATGAATTTAATTATGCATGAGTTGAACCAAGTCAGGCTTCCAGTCCATCCTCGAGAGTTTGTTTCCCTTTGTCTGTCTCCAGGAAAGCCCTGGAATAGATCTCTTCGCAGAGATTCCCTCCTTGGAAAGGTTTACCCAGAACCTGGAAAAAAAGGACTTGAATGTGCAAGTCTTAATAACCCTGTATGAGGAGGAATACCCCCTTAAAATTCTGAAGTAGCAGCATAGGGATAAGTAACGAATCCATGGAAGAGATCCTGTCGGAAGACCCATGGTCATTCACGACCGTCAGATTGACGAAAGTAACAAGGGCGTTACATACCTTGCCCCTTTTTCTCTCTATCTTCATGAATAGCAATGAAATCGGGATCATAGACCCGTCCCCCCCCAAGGTCCATGAGAAAATCTAGACCTTTGATCTTTCCACATCCATGAAGTAGTGGAAGAATGCACGAGGTGGAACAGATCTAAGCTGTCAAATCTTGAGCAGATACCCGTCAGCCGTCGGATCTGACAAAAGTTGCGCGAGGGTTAAGCTCGTGAACAGAAGGAAAAATACTGAAAGGAGGGTTGGCTCATCGGGGTTTCATGTATCAGGAAATCGGAAGTCTCGATGATATGAAATTGGGAATTTCCATGGGAAATTACCCAGAAATGATCTGGATCGTCTGTTAGTGGAGACATGTGGTGGAGTTCGAGGCATCGGGAGTCGAGATATCGGCATTCCCGTGGACAGGAGATCGGGTAAGTCCACCTTGAAAACCCCGACACAAATCTGGGTCGTCCATCTAAGAGAGGAAACATGTCACATGATCGTCCATTCCGGAGATCCGGGCACTAGACATCGGGATATCGGCATTTGGGAAATCAGAGTTCCTAAGGTCGTGAAAGTCGGGACATCAGAAGTCTCGAAAACGCGAGGAGCGATCTGAATCGTCCATTCACTTGGGATGCATGTCAGAGATCTGAAGGGAGTCAAAGTCTAGCATTTCGCGAGTCCTAGGGACGAGGCATCCATGAAATCAGAAGTCGTGAAATCCTGAGAGTTAACCAGGACCGTCCATCAAAGGAGGATGCGCGACAGCAATCGGAACCATCGGGGAAAGTCCCGACAGGAAATCACCTATTGGCATTTTGTTCATCGGGATATCGGGAATCCCGGTGACAAGAGGTTTGGGCATTTCAGAATTGTGAAGTCCGAAACCCCAACAAGGAGGAAGGAGCCATCATGGGGCCAGCCGTTAGCTTATTGGAGAATTGGGATTTGAGGGATCGACAATCCCGTGGGCAAATGTCTTTCAGCATTTGAAACCCCGAAGCCCCGATAGGTGGTATGAATGCAGTCATATAGAGGGAGGTTGTATGGACCCCAAAAAGGTCTAGCCCAAGGGACTAGCAAAAGTTGACATCATATCGGGATATCGGGGATTCTAAGGACAAAATGTTTATGCATTTTGACATTGCGATGTTCAAAACCTCGATGGGAGAAAAGGTTGTGGTCTTGTGAGATAGTGGTCATGTGAGCCAGGAGCCTAGCCTGGAGGGCTAACGGAAGTTGGAGCGCATCGGGATTTTGAAGCCCAAAACCCAGAAAGGAGGATAAGGTTGCGGGCTTATGAATTAGCAGTCACATGGACCAGAGCATAGCCAGGAGGGATAACGCATAAAGGGGGAGTATCGGTGAAATTGCTCATCGGATATCAGGGATTCAAGAGGACAGGAACTCTTAACGTCGGGGATCATGAAACCCCGAAACCCAAAATTAAGATTAGGGAAAGATCACGGATTAGTGCAGAAAAGCCGTGTGGGTGAGAAGGACCTATGGATCGGGTTTGGCATTTCGCTGCTGCGAGCTTCGGGGATTCTCATTGTTGAGAAATCAATGAAAAAGTTTGATTTTAGGTAGTGGGTATGTTACAAAGTGGTATCAGAGCATGTTTACAACACTCAGCCTGATTGGGCTCATTCACAAGTCGCGCATAAACTCCGTTCGAAGCACTTCTATGAGGAGTAACCCCCTAACTTAACTCTCTTATCCAGGATTAAAAACTTGGAAAATGAGAACCCGACTGTGTATGCATGTGAAAGAGTTATGAATTTATGCGCAAATTATAAAAATGAATTTAACTCTTGACTAATAACCAGCGTTTGTCTTTTCACTCAAGCGGACGATCAACCACGGGAGTCTACAGACGCGGAGTATGGTGACTCACCAAGAGGTAGGAGAAGGATCCCACAACAGAGACGAAGAGTCTGACGAAAGAAGAGAAATAGGAACCCCTCCAGACCTAGCTAAGACTATGAGGAGTTTCATGGTTGAATTGCAAAGCTGCAAGGCTGATAATGAAAGGATGATGAAAGAACAAGAAAAGCTAACCAAAATTAATGCAGTTCTACTGCAAATCTTATCTGACCTACAGCGACAAATGCAACATGAACCTGAGATGAAGAATCCTGGTCGTGTCAGTGGCCATACTGAGAGAAGCACGTCAAGAAAGGTCCACCCCAGAGGTAAAGGACCAGTGCCAGACAATTCCACTGAGAAGGAAGCTGGCAATTTAGAAGGCTCTTCCAGCAGCAGGACCAGATCCTATTCTCGCAGAAAACAAAAGAAGCAAAAGACTTCCAAGAGTCATAAATTTGAGGAATTCAGAAAGGCCAAACCTCCCTCCTTCGACGGTGAGATAAATAAGGGAGAGGAAGCTGAGGTTTGGCTACTTGGACTGAAGAAATATTTGAGAGTCCATGATTTTTCAGAGAATTTGAAGGCCCGAGTGGCCACTTTTAATCTGAATGGAAAGGCTTCCATCTGGTGGGAAGACCTTAAGAATATGAAAGGGGTATGCGAGGAGGACCTGTCTTGGAAACTGTTTGAGAAGTACTTCCGGAAGAAGTATTTGTCGGAAAGATATTTCGACGAGAAGGTTAAAGAGTTCTATGAACTCAAACTGGGATAACTTACTATGGAGGAATATGTCAACAAATTCCTCAACTTATTGAGATATGTACCCTACATCAAAGTAGAGAAGGCGAAGGCACAACGCTTCATTAGTGGGCTACCTAAGGAATATCGGAACCAAATCGAATTCGACGAGCCAAAGACCTTAGAAGACACTATACGAAAGGTAACATATTGTCATGAACAATATGGACATCGGGCAGAATCTCTTGGAGACTGTAAATAGAAGAGTGGTTCGAGATTTCAGAAAAAGGGGAGCAAATCCTCAGGATTTAAAAACTACAAAAAGAACCCCAGAATGGACTTCCCAACCTGGAGTGTACTCCAGTAGAACTTTCCCTCGGTGGACGGAAATAAAACTTCTGGACCTATACCAGTAAAGACTAATAACCCAAAGAAAGAACCTCTAAAATGCTAGGGTTACGAAGAAGAGCATCTCCTGAGAGACTGTCCACACCAACAACAGAACAGGTAGAAAATTTATAACATGCAG
>JZKD02S2053950.1:180905-223786 GCA_000966675.3 Picea glauca | reverse complement strand
CTACATTTGATCACTATAAAGATACTGAAGAGCCAGTCAGCAAGCAGAATCACCCCATGGTCCCTATTTATGATGAATATGAATCAGACCTGGGGGAGAGCCAAGAAGAAGAGCAGAAAGAACCAGTGGAACAGGTGACTTCCTGCCCGGAGCCCGCCCATTCGCCTATGCAAACTCATGAAGTTCAGCCCTGTAGGAGTAGTTGTGGAGCAGAGCAGGCCCCCTGCTACCCTTTTCATAGGGTTTGCCACTCATTCTATGATCCTGTCAGTGAGTACATGGAGTGGCATGTCCTTTATGCCTTGGAGCCGCCCTATTCCATATCAACTTCACCCTTTGAGGAGAAGTTGAAGAGTGTAGCCGTTCTGCTGTCACAGTTACACTATCTACTAGTGATCATCGACAAAAGGAAGGAGATTCTATCCAGGAAGCTGCTTGAATGGCTATGGTGGAAGTTTTCTTTCACCTAGCCCATGTAAAATATTTTGTTAGCATTAGGACTGTATATAAATAAGCTCCTTTGAGAATGTAGCTTTATTTTGTTACTTTTATTTTTCGGCCTGTATTTTCAGCTGCGGGATGTTTTGAGCATGAGTCCATAGCCCAACAGCAAGGCACTAAAGCTATGGAATGAGTTCTTAGAGAATCAAAGGGACGACTCTATCCCCCATGGAGCCTAATTTTAGCGACATTTCTTGTCCTATGGACAAGAGTATTCGTGGCTGCAAGTTGTACGAGGAGCGCCCAAGTGCAGCATGGAAAAATCTCATTTCAAGATTCCAACCAGTAAGCGAGCGAAATTATATTGACGATGGTCCAGATCCTTTCATAAGAGAAGATCAACAGTCAACGGGAAATCGCGGATAGTATAGTTGCACCGAGATTAGTGCAAATAGATCAGGCCCATATTGTATGCAGGGGCAGTCTTAGCCGTCCATCTGAAGCGGACACCTGGCGCGCGATTAGGCTCCCTGCCTTTTCGCCCATCGCGGTTTCAAAGTGCAATTAGCAGCTCCCTCATATCCCTGATGCGCGAAGTAACAAGAGCGTCCAGGACCTGGGGCCCACAACAGCGTCGGGAGAGTTTAGGACCATCAGATTTGGAGGACGTGTGGCGCCCAATTGAGTTGTCTCGGCGTTTCGCCCATCGCAACTATGATAAGCAAGGATCAGCTCCTTCCTATTCATGAACGCCGAAATCCCCTATGGAAATAAAAGCAGGGTCACGGTCCGTGGTCATTTGGGAAACAAAAGAGCCAAGCAAAAGGGGCCAAAATCATTGAGTCCAGTCGCCGAAAGGATCATCGCAATTTCCAGATGCCAGCGGATACGATTTCTCTCCCGGTTTCCACTTGGATTAAATGAAGGCAAAAATTGATGGTTGAAACCTCCTTTCATTTATTTAATATGAGATATGGAGGGTCTGACAAGCAGTCTATTCGATGGAGTTCTGCGTACTGATTGTCCAAAGAAGCCATGCCGAAGTCCTCAATTAGATAGAGAAGTCTGCACACGCCTTTTTGGCCTTTAATGTTTCAGCTACCTCCCTTGCAAAGGCCATGCGAAGTTAAGGTAGTGTCTGTCATAGGCGCATGATCATCCTGAGTCTGCATGCGCAGACTATCAGAAGACATGCAGACACAATGTTTTTAATGCAGCATCTTGTTTTTGTTGTTGTAGTTGTTTTTTAGTATATGTAGGCATTTTCGCCATTTTTGTAAGCATCGATGGTTGAGCTAGGCTCCCGATTGTAAAGTTTCGTTGCAGCGTTGGTCGCTCTGGTTAATGTATAAGGCATTTGAGACTTCTTACTTTATGGATGTCAACCTCTTTTTCCATCTCTTTGTTTACTATGTTAGAACAACTTGGAATTGGAGGATCCAGTCGAGTTGCATTGTTGTAGGATGATGTAGGTTGGATCACTGCAACAGTCGCAACGTTTCTAATCAGTTCTTGTGTTTTCTCAGTGTTGGAATGGCTTGGAATTGGAGGATCCAGTCGAGTCACCCTCCAGCTCCTTGAAACTCTGGACCGAGAGGATCTTGGCTTCTGAGTTTTTCTTCTTCAAGCTTCCGAAAGCTTGTTGCTCGAGGCAGTCTTGCTCACCCTTCTCACAAGTCTTTCATCTACCACCCTTTAATCCACTTATTGACAGAAGTTGGATCAAGACCTCCCTTGCTTTCTACATACCAGACCCTGGTTCCTCTGTCAATGTTTCTTTCCTGGGTCTCTTTCCATTCGACCACCCCCATTTATTAAATCGTGACAATAAAAACTGATGGGCGTCGGGCTCTGCTCCTACAAGCAATCCAGGAGTGACTTCTGATGCTAACAATACCAATGAGACAATCGTATGATCCCAAAGGTATAATATTAAAATTAGCCTTTGTGCGCAGTCCATTAATCTCCATCTGACATGCCTTAACCGTCTCATTAATTTTCCTTTTTTCTCTTGTAGCTAACTACACCAACCAAGGTTTTCCAAGCTTTCTACTTGGAAATTGGAACCTTTCCACCATCTTAGGATCTAGATAACTATGACTAGCTCCTGAATCAATTAAAATAACAACATGTTGGTGATTAATCTTACCTTCCACTTCAATCATGTGTGACTGAAAATCAGTTTTCTTGTTATTCAGGGCTGCATAGATCCTTGGTACATTTCTACCCATTTCCTCAACTGTCGTAGATTTTTGTACACTATACACAGTCCTCGCTTTATCACCTCTTTGAGGGAAATATATATGCATGTGATCTTCGTCGCAATTCCAACATTGAATTGATTGTTTCCTTGGATTTTTCTCCACTATCTCTGTCATTATGGAATCCTTGGGAGTTGGATGTCCTTGCATAGTATTTTTGAAAAACAATGGATTATCCCCCTTCTTCCTCTGATCCTCCTTGCTTTTCATCTTGTCTTCCCAATCCTTTTGGAAATTCAGTCTTCCCCTTTGTCGATCATAAAGACACTTAGCGTTCCTTAGCATTTCCTCTAATGTCTTGGGATCATCATACTATATTTTTTCGCTGATAAATGAAGGCAACCCACTCAAGTACCTATGAATCTCAACTTTCTCATCCTTCATGAATGCAACATATTTCACCGGTTCTAAGAATCTCCTCTCATACTCATCTATTGTCATACTCCCAAGCTTAAGTTCAAATAAATCCTTCATTTTCTTGTCATAGTATCTCTTGGTTAAGTATTTCTTTTGGAAATACCTCTTGAACTCCCTCTAAGTAACCTTATTTTCATCAATGTGTTGCACCTGCACATACTGATCCCACCACATTGTTGTCTTTCCTTTTAGATGATAGACAAAAATCCTCCCTTCGACCTATAAAAAATAATTATGCAACTGGAAGTACTTTCTCATACCCAACAAATAGGTCTCATCATCTTCATCCTTCTTGTGCTCACTGTCAAAGGTAGGAGTCTTGAACTTATTCATTTCTCCCTATAGCTCCTCCAGCCAGGTCCTCCTCTTATGCTTTTTGATAGAAGATGGACTTGAGCTACTACGCGCTTTCCTGAAAGAATGCTTTATCGAGTGACATCGATGCTTACCAACACTTCTTTCTTCTCTTCTTTTCTCATCATGAGACATGTGACTTCTTGACCTACTTGTCTTTGTCTCCTTATCCATTTTATTTTCTATTATGTTCAAGATTTGCATCAATTTGATTTTGAAGTCATCTTGCTCCTCCTTGGCTTTCATAAGCCTTTTGTTATCATCCTTATAACTTTGATGCTTCTTGTTGATCTTTGGCCCATACAAGTATAGTGTTGAACCAATTGCTCTGATACCAGAATGTAACGTCCCCAACCACCCATGTTGGGCCACGTCACCCAAATTGAAACGTTTCTCGTTACCAACATTAATCACATGCTCTGATACCATAATGTAATGTCCCCAAACACCCAGGCTAGGCCACATCACCCAACTTGTAATGTTTCCCGTTACCAATATTAATAACATGCTCTGATACCATAATGTAACGTCCCCCACCACACTGTAACTCCATCCAACATACTTCTAAGAAATGCTACTCCAAAAATAAACTGCGTAGATTCTATATTAAACACTAGTATGTGTAGTATCACTTGATGTAACGCGTTCAACCTCAAGTTGAGTTGTGCCACACTAAATTTCTCCTTTAATCACAAATTTAAGCACCGAAAGAAACTCAAACAATTTTGCATTAGCGTATTGAACGCACAACACTATTGTGCGCGTAGCCATCCCGACGTCACACAAATAATCTATCCTCTTTGTGTGCATAGACTGTTTCCCAGTGCGCACAAGAAAATCCATCCTTTGTTGCACACATAGTATTCACTACACGCAAGACCATTCAAACATTTCCTCAGAGATTCATACCAAAATCATAAGCTTAGAATAAAAAAACTATCAACATTTTTCATACTCATGCACAACTACAGATATAGGTCATAAGCACCATGCTTACATGTGCAAGCAACATTAGAAAAAATAACAACAATTACTTATATGTGACAACCTACAAGAATTAAATGATATCAAACATAGATAAATATGCACGCATAAAATGAGACAAATACATAATACACTTATATTTTATAAAAGTCACCAACTATGCGCATAACTCAGATGTTCCTCCCAACCATAGACTATGTTCCTCATAAGCTTTCAACAACAAGTCACCCCCGAGCTGTTTCTTAAATCCACTAGGAAAAAGAGTTCCTAGTGACAGGCTAAGGTCTAATACCCAACATTATTGCTCAGTCCAAGGTGCCCGTTTTTGCAAGTAGCCTACAGTCTCTTATTCCCCATCATCATATCATAATGTAATATCACCCACCACACTATAACGTCATCCAACATACTTCTGAGCAATGCTACTCCGAAAATACACTGCATATATTCTATACTAAACACTAGTCTGCACAGTATCACTTGAAGTAATGCATTCAAACTCAAGCTAAGTCATGCCACACTAACTTTCTCCTTTAATCGAAACTTTAAGTAGTGGATGTAACTCAAACAACTATCCACTAGCATATTGAACTCACAACATTATTGTGCGCACAAACATCCTGGTGTCACATGCCAAATCTATGAATCTCTTTGTGTGTGCATACTTCTTTCTAGTGTGCACAAGAAAATCCAGCCTCTGGTGCACACAGAGTATTCTCTGCGCACACGGACATTCAAACATTTCCCCAGAGGCTCATGCCAAAATCATAAGGTTAGCTTTAGAAAACTATCAATAGTTGTCATACTCATGCACAACTACATATATAAGTCATAAGCACCATACTTACATGTGCAAGTAGAATTAGAAAAAATAGCAGCAATTACTTATATGCGGCAACCTACAAGAATTAAACCATATAAAACATGGATAAATATGCACATAGAAAATAATACCAGCAGATAAGACACTTGTATTTTATGAAAATCATCAATTGTGTGCATAACTTAGGCATTCCTTCCATCCATAGACTATGTTTCTCATAATCTTTTAGCAACAGGTCACCCCCGAGATGGGACGTAACTCCACCAGGAAAAAGGGTTCCTAAGGATAGGCTAAAGCCTGATACCCAACATAATTTATCAATCCAAGGTGCTCGCTACTGCAACTAGCCTACAGTCTCTCATTCCTCATGCACCTGTCACACCCAAGTGTGCCCCTTCTCTGCTCAACAATCCCTCGGTTGCCCCACTTCCCTTCCAATATTACCAACAACGGGTCGGACAAGAAGTCTTTGAGCCCTGCAACTAATTCTCAACGCACCAGGGAACAATTCCCAACAAACTCTCACCTAGAGTGTATGCTCACGGGATTGACAACCGACCTCTTCAACAACAAATATCTCACCCAGAGAGACTACTCACGGGCCGTACAACCCGTCTTTTCGACAATAAAACTTTGATTACAGTACAGAAACCCCTTACAAGATTCTCTGTGCATATAAGGTAATAATCATATTTTCCATACCTTTTGACCCCCTCCTACTCATGAGAGATTGAAACATGAATAATCCCCGGAATGAGTTCTCCTCCGAATTATTTCTCTCTTCCAAATGAGTTTTTTCTCCCCAAAATACACTAAGGACAACAATATAAATTGCATTCCTAAAACTCGACACTTTTCACCTTTAGAAGTAGCTTAAACCACTCGATGACTCGTTCCCTACCCTTAGGAACTTATGATAAAATAATCATCCACTACATACACTTTTCCGGAAATATTATAAAATATTCTCTATGACTTAAGTCTTGCCCCCTTTTCCCTTTTCTGGTGGAGTCACCCCCCATCTCTTTTCATCTGAGTCTGTCTACGTGCAATGATGTAATATTATTAATCATTGAGTATGATTACACTTTACATGGATAGGTGCACTGGCCTATCTGTGTCCTGACTCACAAGCCTCATAATCACATAAGCTCTTCGACCTCAACACACACACACACACACACACACACACACACACACACACACACACACACATAACTCGGCTCAGTGCACACTTCCAGGTAATTCTCACACACTTACCCAAGTGCACGCAACACTCTGAGATGTGCACATTATTTATTTTATGTGCAACCATGTGCACTTACCTAGGTGTGTGCAACACTATGAAATGTGTGCACCCTGTATTTGATAGAAATTCTTCACACACTAATCAGGTGCATGCTACACCAAAACTTAGTGCCAACGTCTCACCAATGTATATGTACATTTACAGTTACAATTGATACCATGTCTCACCAGCCTATATGTACAATTAGAAAGGGTCTAGATCATGGACATTACAGAGAGTCGATCAGAGCTAAGGAAAATTATCTAATGCTTAGTTCGAGGTGGAGTTAGTAATTTTTATGTAAATGTGCATACAACTATAAGGGATGGTTAAGCATGCATACCCATGTTTGGAATGTCACCGGTAAAGTCTAGACGTAGACCTAGGTGATGGGGGGGAGCATGTTGTATTCCTTGATACCTTGACTTTTAATATTGGTCAGTTTTGGTCATGGGAAAGAGGGGGAAAAGTTAGGTCATGAGTCATAGTTTCAGGAACCTATGTTTTGGTATCTCATGTTTTTTATAACATATGGATTACATACTCCATTCAAATCAGCCTGGAGGTGAGAGGTGAAGGATCACTTGGTGTTGGCACAGGGGCAGACCCAGGGTTCAACTCTAAAGCGCACCAACAAGCCCTAACTACTGGCCCTTTCGGAAACACCTGCGAAGAAGATGTATTCTCACCCGAAGTAGCAATAGGGGGTTGCAGGACATGAGTGTCTATAACCAGAGTAAATGCAAGTGGAATCAAGGAAATCACACACAGAGATCAGATTATTCTTTCTAGACATAAACCTACTTCGCAACGCTATATATCATATCTAACATACTAATGCATCATCAGAGTAATAAAGTAAAGAACACAACATCAATCACACACAAGAACAGGATATAGGTGGTTCACCCTCTCCCTAGGGATACGTCCACAGAACTGTGCTTTATAATATATTAGATGAAAGCTTACGGTTTTGTCTATGCTCTTAGCTTGCAGATCTCTCTCTTTCTCTCTTCTCTCTATCTCCCTTCCCTGAGCACACAGCTGCAGGGTTGATCTTTGCACCCAACTAAAGATCTTACAACACGGGCTTCTCTCACCACACAATACTTCTCTCTCAGTAATAACAACAATCACTCATCATTACATACTCGAACCTATATCAGGTCCTCTTGACCTTTATTTATACATTACAATAGCTCACTGACATCCTTAGGCCAAAGCCTAGGTGTCAAAACCCTAGATACCAAAACCCTAGGTGTCTAAAACCCTAGGTCAACTTGACCCACGTTTTCAGGGCTTCGCCAGCTTGTCTTTCCTTCCTTCTCACGGGGTTCTCCAAAGCATCTACCGGTGGATTTTTCTGCTTGCTGAGTTGGCTACGATCCATCTTCCTTGCTGAGTTGTCTTCCTCAATCTCCTCATCCAACGAATTTCTCTCTCAAATTCCACTCCATGTTTTCTGTTTCTTTAACCAATTCAACTTGATCTCAGTCAACCTTCCTTTCACGTTTCACCTTTTCTTCTGTAATATTCACTTTCTTCCATAACCAAGGGTCAACAAGCCCCCAACACTCACCTGCGACTCGTCCTGAGGCACTCTGATCTGAATCTTTTGTTGTATCTCTACTTCAGCTACACAACGCAGCCTGTGCTTCCTGATCTATTCCTCCACCCTGTGTGAAGACTGTATTTCTTGTGTCTAGTACCCAGTCTCAACTGCAACTAGTACATAAACCCTTCTCCCTTTTTTTTTACCAAGAGTCGTGAGGTAGCTGGTTTTCATAATACAATTTCAATCGGCTCCCATTCACCAATCCTTCCTTCCACTCCCCATTCAAATTTTTTAGTTGCACATCTCCTCCTTCTGTAACATAGGAAACATCATATGGTCCCAACCAATGTGTTATGAACTTCCATGGATGCTTCATGAATTTGCTATCATATACCAATACTAGATCTCCTTGCTTAAATTCTTTCTTCTTGATATGCCTGTCATGGTAGTCCTTTTCTCGTTCCTTCTTAACTTGTTGGTGAAATCCTACAATAAATTTGTCTTCTTCTAGTTCGAGCAACTGCGCGAGCCTCTCTTGAACAATGCCAGTGTCATCCATATCTGTAAAGGCTGAAATTCTTAAGCTAGGAACTAAATATTCCATGGGTACAACTACTTCTAGGCCATAAACCAACTTAAAGGGAGTCTACATGGTTAGTTTCTTACAAGTGGTTCTATAGGCCCATAATACTGCTGGTACTCTCAAATCCCAGTCATCTATGTTTACACTGCAAATATTCATCAGTGTTGTCTCCAATATATTGTTGAAGGTTTCAACCATCCCATTCGCTTGTGGGTGGTAAGGAGTGCTCTTCTGATGGTGAAATTCAAATTCCCGAGTTAAGGCTTCAATAGTCTTATCAATAAAATGTGTACCTTGATCACTCATGAAGATCTTTGGGCATCCAAACTTGGTTATGATATCATCAAATATGAAATGCGTAGCTGCAATTTCACTATATTCCTTAACTGCTCTTGCTTCTACCCATCTGGTCAAATACTCTGTCGCGATGATGATGTATTTGGATCTGGTGTGTTTCCCTAGTGTGTTTATAGGTCCCACGAAGTCAATGGCCCATTTCTCAAATGCTTGTAAGGTTAGCTGGGGTGCTAAAGGAATCTCATCTCTTCGGGAAGGTTTCCCAACTCTTTGGCATACATCACAGGCTTTGTAGTATTCTTTAGCATCTCTATGTAAAGTGGGCCACCAGAGGCCAACTCTAAGAATCTTCTACGATGTTTCTTTTCTTGCGTAGTGTCCTCCTGTGATGCCTTCATGAGCTTCTTCTAAAATCAACATTCGTTCTACCTCCATAAGACATCTTCTCAGGATCTCATCAGGTCCCATCTTATATAGTTGTCCAGCTATAAGCGAAAAATCTGCAGCGCGCACTACCAGTTGTTTCTTCTGAATAACTGTGTATTCGCGAGGTGCTATTCCTGTTGATATGAACTGAACTATCTCATCAAAGTGATCATTAACCTTTCTAATGGCCAAAAATTGTGCATCCGGTAATGTTTCCTCCAAACTAGTAGGTTCCTCTCCATGTTCCAACCTAGACAAGTGGTCAAGTCCCTTGTTCATCCTTCCTTGCTTTACCACAATTTCAAAATCATATTCCTGAAATAAAAAAAGCCATCTGCATATCCTTCCCCCCAACATTGGCTTGTTGACTAGGTATTTCAGTGCAGAATGGTCAGTGAACATCTTAAAGTGTCCTCCTAACAAGTAGTGACGAAACTTTTGCAGCGCATACACCATGGCTAAACCTTCTCTCTCGGTGGTGGTGTAGTTTATCTCAGTTGTTGAGATCTTCCTACTAGCGAAGGCTAACGGATGGTCAATATCTTCTGCTCTTGGTTGTGCTAATATGGCTCCTAATGCAATAGAAGATGCATCAACATGCACATGAAATTCCTTGCTCCAATTTGGGAAAAATAGAATAGGCACAGTAACCATTTTTTGTTTTAGTGTGTCAAAGCTCTGCTGACATTCTTCTTCCCAATGAAACTGACAATATTTCTTCAACAACTTCTCCATCGGTGTTTTAATCTGTGCATAACCCTTAATGAACTTCCTGTAGTATCCAGTATGTCCCAGCACAGTGCGCAGCTGTTTGACTAAAGTAGGAGGGGGTAAATCGACAATAATGGCAATCTTAGATGGATCTACCAGTAACCCTTGCTTACACACAATATGGCCCATAAGCACTCCAAAGGGTGAAAATAAGATGCATTTATTCAGGTTCAGGGAAATTTGACATTGCCTGCACTTATATAACATTAGTCTTGAGAATTCAATATGGTTTTTCAATAAGATAAAAATATTCCAATCATCAAAATATGCTTCTAGAACTTTATGTAAAAACTCCTTGAATGCTTCGACCGCCACCCTAGAAAATATGGCTGGTGCATTCTTCAATCCAAAAGGCATCATTGTTTATTGGTAGGATCCCCACTCTGTGGAAAATGTGGTCTTATGGTGATCTTCCTTGTCAATCCTGATTTGATGGTAGCCTGAGAATCCATCGGTGAAGGAGTAGACTTCTTGTCCTCCCATGTTATCTAACACTTCGTCAGTAAATGGTTTTGGGAATGGATCATGTAGGCATGCATCATTCAGCTTCCTGATATCTACATAGATTTTGATCTCTCCTGTTTTCTTATCCTGAACCACCATAGGGATAATCCACTCTCATTCTTCAATAGTTTCTATGATTCATTCTGTAAGGTCTCTGTTTAACTGGCCTTGCATCTAATTTCAAGGGGATCTTCATCTCTCCCATGGGCCCTTTAATTCCATTCATATCAGTGAACTTGGTTGGAAACAAGTCTTGATATTCATCCATTAATTATGTGATATTATCAATAGTGGCATCATCCCAGTAATCTCCAACATTATCAAGCTTAGGTGCTTTCTTTATTCCAATATTAACTTTCTTGATTCTGATTGGTTGTCCAATAAAATATAGTTTGACTTTTGGTCCTTCTATGTCTCTCTGCCCTTCCATTTCTATGATTTTCACATTCCTAGGATCATCGTCTTCATCAACGTTGATATTGTAACATCCTTGCAATTTCTGAAGAGGTGCAGTCCATTCATCTTCTTCTTGCTCGACAGGGAGGCTAGGTGCCTCCTCAAATACTTTTTGTTTGATAACGTGTAAATCTTGATATACCAAAGGGTACTGACTTTCAAACACAAAGGTAGCTATGAAATTTTGTGTCATACCTTGCCAATCTACAGTGATAAGGCACAATTATGCTTCAAGGTACCAGTTGATAGGCATTGTGTCTAGAGTATCGATGAATTTATGCACCCACTGCTCTTGAGGAATGTAGCTCTAGGCCTCCTCACAACCTCGTACATGGTCTTTTGGACAAATTTGACTTGTGTACCTAACTTTGCATCCTTCAACTTGTTCTAAAAATCACGTTTTCATCAAAGTGTGACATTGTATCCAGTTCGCAATGTTCCTTTTATGTGTTCCCCACCATCTCACTGGAGTATATTTCAAAGCCTCATACAGTGACAACAATATCTGTTGTACTGGTACAGTTTCTTCAAATTCTAGTAAGAAAGTTTCTAAGTGATTCAAACCATCAAATGTGGGTAAATTACTTACTGTTGTGTCGATCCACCAAACTTCTCTGGTTAGTCTAGCACATCTCCGTGTAGATACTTATACATTTGATTCTTCTAGTTCTCCAATGCTTCTTTTGAGTCTGATGAACATGCGTTGTCACTCCGCCAGCTTAAATTCCCATCTCTTGTAGGATTAATGTAATCATGTTGTCTTGCTGTCAGTTGTATATATTCTCCAACATATATGCATTGTCTTCTTTTATGATGGGCTCTGTGTATCTAGGACCTTCATTAGGATCCAAAGGTGTGATGATCCTAAGGCCGTCACCTTCAAACGTCAATATTATTTTCTTCAATTCAACAAAAGTAGAATTGTTGAAAGCCCAATCAATTCTTAACAGTGCGGGATAAGGACATCTATCATCGACTATCTCAATCACCTCGAAGTACACAAATGTTCTGACCCCATCGATGTCCACAGGGACATGTTCCAGTCTTCTGAAGGGGCTCACAACCTGTTCATTGGCCATCCTAAGATTGATAGGGGAATAGATCAACTTAGGTTTTCCCATCAGTACCTAGGTCTGCTTCGTCATAACATTGACCTCTGACCCTAAGTCAAGGACCACATAATCTATATCATAATATCCTATATGAGCATTCAGATTTAGCTCCTTATTTGTCCTTCTCTTTTTGGATAGTTGATGTACTGCTTTATTCAGTAGAGGATCTACCTTTCCTAGCTCATACTATCTTATCAAAGTTTGTAGCTCCTGTACAACGCTCTCATCCTTTATCAAATTAATGGAAGTTCATAAGAATTCCATGAGTCTACTTACCGCTTTTCCTTCTCTAGGCGAAGCGGACTAATCAAAGGGCAAGGGCATTCCACATTCTCTCACGTATGTTTGTTCCTTTGATGAAGAAGCCTTGTCTCTTCTAAACTATTTTTGTGCCTCTTCAAATGTCTGCTTCTCTCTCTTTGGATCAAACTCTTGTGTCTTCTCTGTAGCTTTTCTGACTCCTGATTGTTTTGTAGTCTTCCCTAGATTCACTCTGTCTTCTCTTGTAGCAATGCCTCCTCTAGTGATAACAATGAATCTGGGATCTTCTCCGCGAGGTTCTACTTTATTAGTTATACTTTTTGGTTTCCTCCTCGTCTTTCCTTAATTTTGGCTAACAACGCAGGACAATATTCTATGACATGTTCAAATGAATTGCAGTAAATGCAAGTGGTACAAGGGTTCTAACAGTGTCTTGCCAAATGACCTGGCTGTGCGTAGTTATAACAAATTATCTAACCTCTACCGCGGCCCATGCCTCCTCCTCCTCCTCCTCTTCCTCTGAATCCACCACGAGGGTTGAAGTTTCCTCTTCCAGGGGAATTATACTGCATAGTGTTTCCTTCTTGCTATAATTCGCCTTGAATTTTGTAGATATCCCTTTATCTTTCATGTAAGAGGTTGTAAGCTCTATAGTCCTTCTCATCATGACCCATAAATTTAAAGAATGTGCAATAGAGGTTTGTAGGTGTCTGAACATACTTTTGCATGTAATAGCATTCTCCAGGGCGATGTCTATTTATACATACCTCGCACCAAGGTAGAGTAACTTCCTTCAAAGGGCTCAGAGCTCCAGAAACCAAATATTCATGAAACAAGGGAAAATGCTTCTTATAATGGCCTTCTGATTTGCATCTAATGCACCAGATGTATTATCTCTTATATTTTCCCTTATCTTTTTTCATATCTTCGACTTGCAGTGATAAGCTAGTTAGATGACTCAATATTTGACTCATACCTGAGCTAGATTCCACCACAGGGGTTGATTCAAGTTTCATGGCGATCTCCAATGCCTCAGCATGTGAAGCAATCTTCTACTGCAACAAAAGGACTCATATGTGTGGTAGGAGGGAAGCAATGAATGATTCCTTATTTCGCTCATTTGGGATCTGAAAAATCAAATGACCTGTCAAGGTCTTAAACCTCTGATCAAACTCCCAAACAGGTTCAACTACTTTCTTCTTGATTTCTTTCAACTATGTGATGCACTGCGATTTCGACTTGAATTTATTTAATTCAGCAATCATTGCATTCTTAATCTCGTTCAGCGGTTTCGGCTGGACAACTCCTTAAAGGAACTTCATGTACCAACTCAGTGCGTGATCTCTCAAGGTAGTACTAAACTGAGCTCGTTTAACATCTTCATCGGTGACATTCTTAATACTCCATACAACTTCACATAGAAACCAGTGTTGGTCAGGATCTTCACGTCCATCTCCCCTAAAGGTGGGTAATCTCATCTAATATTCCATGGATCTTCCTAAGGTTCCTGACTAAGTATGCACTGATCTACTTGTACTAGTGCTTTGAGTGTTCTGATAACTTAGGTTACTCTGATTATTCAACATTGTTAAAAAAATGGGGGGTGTAATAGCACTTACTTCGATACTCTGTGCAGTCCTTGAAGTTTCTGACTCCTCCGGGTGAAATTCTTCAGTCTTCTCTTCTTCTTACCTAGCGGACTATGAATGTTCCTCATTCAACAACTCTTTTTCTTCTCCACAGCAGAACCCTTCTTCTTGTGTTGGTTTGTGACTCTGCTCAAACAAGTTCACCAGAGGGACTTCTCCGAAGGTTCTCCCACTGCACGTGTGTCTGATCTTTGTGTCGTTGTCGCTGTCTAAATTCTTGAACATTAGTTTTTTCAGTTTGACCCACTACTATATCTTCACGATGTTATTCTCATGCAATAACATCTTGATCTTCAACTTCAAGAAGTGTAAAAAGTTTCCTCTAGGTCCTTTAAAGAAATATCTCTCTACTTGGCTATATGATTCTACCTATCAATAGAAAACTCTGTGATATACCCTCCAATGGTACTATCAAACCAGTGATCTACTGCTCTCGATATGACGTTATCAACTCTCTTGATCTTCTTGATCAGTGCTGACGTCCAAACCACAGGTGGTCTAGATCTGATCTCAAACTGGGTGTCTGCTAATATGGCTAGCCACTTGTATAGCTCCTTATGAATTCCTCTAAAGAAAATATTGTGTATATCAGTAAAGATATACCTTCCCAACCAGTATTTTGTGCTAATATTAGGGTTCCTATTTTGAGCTTTTGCGAAGTCCTTCTCTTTTTATTCTATGCACTTATGAATCTCTTTCTTCAATGGAAACCACCTTGACATTCCCTCAAGAAGATCTCGGTCCCGACAAAGGAACCATTTGTTGTCACAGGGGCAGAACCAGGGTTCAAATCTAGTAGAGCACAAATAATCCCTAACTACTAGCCCTTTTGGAAACACCTGTGAAGTAGATGCAATCTCACCCAAAGTAGCAATAGGGGGTTGCAGGACACAGGTGTCTACAACCAAAGGAAATGCAAGTGGAATCAAGGCAATCACACATGGAGATCAGATTATTCTTTCCAGACATAAACCTACTTCGCACAGTTATGTATCAGATCTAACATACTAATGCATCATCAGAGTAACAGAGTAAAGAACACAACATCAATCACACACAACAATAGGATATACATGGTTCACCCTCTCCCTAGGGATACGTCCATAGAACTGTTATTTATAATATATAATAGGAAAGCTTACATTTCTATCCATGCTCTTAGCTTGCAGATCTCTCTCTTTCTCTCTTCTCTCTATCTCCCTTCCCTACACACCCAACTGCAGGGTTGATCTTCGCACCTAGCTGAAGATCTTACAGCACAGACTTCTCTCACCACACAATACTTCTCTCTCAGTGATAACAAAAATCACTCATCATTACATACTTGAATTCATATCAGGTCCTCTTGACCTTTATTTATACATTACAATAGCTCATCGATAGCCTTAGGCCAAAACCTAGGTGTCAAAACCCTAGATACCAAAACCCTAGGTGTCTAAAACCCTAGGTCAACTTGACCCACGTTTTCAGGGCTTCGCCATATTGTCTTTCCTTCCTTCCCGCGAGGTTCTCCAAAGAATCTACCGGTGGATTTTTTTGCTTGCTAAGTTGTCCACGATCCATATTCCTTGCTGATATGTCTTCCTTGATCTCCTCTTCCAACGACTTGCTCTCTCAAACTTCGCTCCATCTTTCTACTTCTTTAACCACTTTGACCTGATCTCAGTCAACCTTCCTTTCGTATAGTTTGCGTTTCACGTTTTCTTCTGTAATATTTGCTTTCTTCCATAACCAAGGGCCAACACTTGGCTGGTGGGAATGTGATGTTTGATTCATTGGGCATGGTATCAATAAATTGTTTTCAAAGGGGATATTTTTGGGTTGTGACAACACATACCCTTGCAGTGTAATTAATAGGATCTCAAGCATTTGGATTTCTAGATTCCTGGAAACACTTGAGATCTCTCCTCATTAAATGTAGAATCTCGTTCAGAGCTTCTTGGGGGATTTTGTAACATTTTCTCCATTGGTTTTCTTGATAAATAATGTTATCATTTCCTCCATCTATTCTTCTTTGTTGTGTGTGTTGTATGGTGTATTATTCTCCTTTGTATTTATGTTAACTAGTTTCGGTTTGCAGGCTGGAAGTCCAACTATATGGTGGTGATTTTGTTTTACAATGGTTAAAAGTTATAATTTTAAATTATTGAGGTTTCCATATATATGTATATTTTTTATTTAATATTGGATTTTGTGTTTTTGGTTTATAGTTCAGTTGGTTGGGTAGCATGTTTTTTATCCTCTTTACTTAGGTTCAATTCCCTCAAAGTGAACATGTTGGCATGTGTGATAAGGCTATAAGGGTAGACGACCCCTGAGATAGAGGTCCAATCTAATAGGCTTTGGGATTCCTCGACCCTTGCTAAGTCACAATTTTTTGGTACATCAATCATGTGAGTTGTTGGATACACTCTTGGGTTATAGTGGCAGCCAGTAAGATTGATCTTGGGCCTATCCTGGATCAATCTTGTAACATCCCCATTATAATACCAAGTTTAATTAATGCTTATGTGGATATAATATGTGGCTATGACTAAGCGATGTAATATACAAATTGTATTTCAATGTTATAATAATAAAAATGTGATGTCAGCTGCTAAGGGAACATGGAAAAGAGATGGGGGGTGAACTAATCCACAAGAGAGGGAAGTGTCTAGGATAATGGCCAAGAGGGGTCAAAGGGGGAAATACCCATGTATATTAATTTAACCCATTTTCCTAAACTTGCAAAATGTATATGAACCTTTTGGTTTTTGATTGAGTTCTCCCAAAGCCAATCATTGAATACATGTAAGAGGGTTCTTGTGAGTGGTCACATCCCATAGTTATTGGGAACATGGGGGTTGAGTAAAATCATCTTGGGGAAGAGTGTGATTCAAGAAAGGCAAGCCACAAGAGAGCAACTTCGTGTGGGATGGGTAAGTATTTTTTACTAAGTCAAGTATTGTGCATGGGAAAGAAGGAGAGAGGAAGAAAGAGAGCTTGGAGTTGGTGCAACCATGGATGGTGAATTCTAGAGCAATATGGATCATAACCAGAGCGAATTCGAGTTGGAAAACGAAAGAGCTAGGTTATCAGGATTGAAGAGTGAACTCTTGTGTGAGTTGCACTAAAACAACAAATGGTTTTTGTTGGTTTGTTGATAGTTTTCCTAGTAGCAAGTTCCCTTGAGTTCCCAGCTGAGAGATTCCTAGCTACCCCTTCCAGAGAGACCTTGATAAACGAATGGCACATTCCTTGGATTATCCCTGATAAATGGATGGTACATACCTTGGGTTAACCTTGATAAAAAGATGGTACATCCCTTGGGTTATCTTTGCTAAACAGATGGTACATCCCTTAGATTATCCCTGATAAACAAATGGTTCATTCCTTGGGTTGGGAAGGTCATGAGGAAAAGAGATGGTAGAAAAATTGGGATAGTTGTAGGAGAATATTAGTTGGGTTATGCGTTTTATGATATGCAAGTGGATTCTAAGAGACCACCCTCTTTTGTGGATTACTAGCCTCAGCTTGGGGGTGACTGGAAGTTGATATTTGGAACAATCAGTCTATGGTTGGGTGGAACGTCTATCCCAAGAAACTAGTTGCACAATTCTTGTTTAAATATAAGTGTTTTTCCTTGTACTAAGGTATTTACATGTGTTATTGTTGTGCATGAACTCTGCATAAATGAGAGTTACTTATATGTTGTTGTAATGATTTATCTGCATTTCATGTTGATTATTAACATGTTTTAGATGCATCTGTTTTATGGTTATAGACAATAGCTAAATTTGTTTTAAACTTTGTAGATGTAATCTACAAGAAATCGGCTAACAGTAAAAGAATTACTTTAGTTAGTAGAACTTTCATTTTTATGTGTATTATGCACTGTAATGTTCCTTGGTTGGGTTGGGGAATGTTACATTATGCTATCAGAGCTATAAAAAGGGAGAGTTTTATGTGGCATGGCCTAGAATGGGTGGTTGGGTACATTACAAGTGGTATTACAGCCTAGTGTTCAACGATGAGCCTAGATGGGCTGAGTTAGCATAATGCTGAAAGCAAAAATTTGAAGAGAATTAATTATGGAATATGTTGAAAACTTGTTTTATTAAGGGCTCGCCATAGGAAATATGTATATTCCACAAATAGACCTTTCCAACGGGCTATCGTGGGCCTAAAACAGAGATCGTATGCAAAATTTACGACCTCGGGAAGTTGATGTACTAGCTTACCCAAATGGGGCCCACATGACTTTTGGCGCTTCATCTCCTAGGGTTAGGTTTTTGGATGTCTAGGTTTTGTACATTCATGTTTATTGTAAAAAGGCCTTGAGAGCCTCATTGTAATCATCTTCTGGTGAATGAGTCAAATCATCACATCTCTTCTCAGAGATAAGCCGCCACCATTCTAGCAAATTTGTTTTCCGCTGCATTTTATAGTTTCATCTTATTTCCTTATTGAATAGAGTCCATTTTTATTGTATATTTGTTATTCTATGTTAAGCATCTTTTGATAATAATATGTACTTGTTTTTTTATTCTCATAAAATCTGGATTAGTGGTATCAGAGTGATTTGTTCCTTGTCGTTCTTAATGCATGTCCCCAACGAGGTCAGGGTACAAAGAATTGGGTCTCAAGCTTGTTTCTCTTGAGGACAAAATCTCTCAGATGCCCAAGCAACCTTTCATGGTAGGAGAAAAGAAATACAATGGGATAGGAGATCCCTTCAAAATGTTTCTCGAGGAATCCCTCATGCAACAGAGGAATGAGATGATGGATATTTTTGCGCAAACCCTTCGACGACTACCAATAGGCGATGCATATTCATCAAATGGAGACATCGCTCCATTCAAGGTACAAATAAAATTCGATATTCCTATATTTGAAGGTTAGATAGATGAAGATGTTGTAGACAAATGGTTGAATCTACTAGAAGGGTATTTCTCTGTCCATAACTTCTAGAATAGATAAAATATTACTTTTGCGCTCCTCAAAGTTGTTCCCCATGTCAAAGATTGGTGGGAAACTTTCTATGAGTAGAAGGAAACAAAGGAACCCTCATTATTTGCAATCACAGTCACCTGGGAGTCCTTTAGGGATGCTATTAAGGAAAAATGCTACCCTGTTGAAGTTATGATGACCTATATACAAAATGGACCACGTTGTAGTAGGAAAGAGACCAAGCAGTGCCCGAGTTCACAAATATCTTCCATACCTTGCACACCAAGTTGGGTATCAAATATTCTTAGTGACATATGGTGCTCAAGAATTGCGGTGGTTTGCATAGATACATCGAGGCCGAAATGGATTTTCTGGACATCTCATCCTTGGGTGAGGCCTACCGATATGTCGTCAAAATTGAGCAGAAGATTAAACAAAATACATGGCAATTTGGGCCTAGGAACTCCTCACAGCAAAAGTCAGGAAAGGGAGGCCCAAATATGCAGAAGCAAGGACAGAGAAAATATAGACTTCCTCAGGAAAATCAGTCCAGGCTGCGAGCAAAGGACACTGGAAAGACAAATAAATATATCGGAAAGTGGTGCGAATTCCATAAGAGCCCCTGGCATAACAATGTTGATTGTCACTTAGAGTAGTCGTTGGTGGATGAGGTGAAAGCCTATGAATCAGATGTGGGTTCCGACTCTGAGTTAGAACTAGAAAGGGGGATACGGATCATTGAAGCATAACCCAGTGCTATTGTTTCTACTGCCAAGATCCAGCCCGGTGAACCAGATGAGCCAGAGGAAGGAGAGCGCCTTTTTCATTCACAGATGTGAGTGAAGGGTACCCAACTACACTTCATCATTGATAGCGGTAGAAAAAAGAACCTCATATCATCAGAGATTGTCAAGTAACTCGCCCTTCTGACAATGCCCCACCCACATCCCTACAACATCGGATGGCTCCGCCAAGGAAGCGACATCCGCGTCAACCAAAAATGTCGCATGTCATATGGCATCAAGCCCTTCAAAGACATGGTATTGTGTGATTTTGGCCCTCTCGAAGTTTGTAAGGTTCTTTTGAGCCAACCATATTTATGGAAACTCCATGTTGTCTATGAGTCTAGGCCTCGTAGTGTTATTATTACTTTGAACAAGAAAATGTACAGGATACCGAAGGCAGTCCCACCTAGTGTTATTTCCTTGATCTCTGCCAAGCAATGCAGAAAGGTCATCTCTCAGATGGGGAATTTTGTCTTCTTCATGATTCACTCTCAAAATGAGTGAAATATCACAGCCACATCCAGGGTCTCCATGTCCAACCTCTCCACACAGCATAATCAAGTGGATAAGATCGTGGAAGCATACTCGGGTATCTTCTCCTCACCTACCTAGGTTCCTCTGCACTGTTTGGTCAAGAACCCCATCGATCTGACCCCTTGTGCACCGATTATCAATGGGCCAATATACCATGACTCTCTGTTAGAGAATGAGGAGATCAAGCAGAAAATACAAGAACTGCTCCACAAGGGGCACATCCATCCTATCTCATCTCCTTCTGGGAGACCAATCATGATGGTACATAAGAAAGATAGAACATGGCGAATCTACATTGATTATCGGGCCCTGAATAAAATCACAGTCAAGAACCGATACCTGATTCTCCGAATCGACGACCTCCTTGATCAGCTCATGGGGGCCAAATACTTCAGTAATATTGATCTGAAGTCTGGATACCAGCATGTCTCGATAGAATAGACAAATGTATGGAAGACCGCCTTCAAGTCCAAGGAAGGTATTTTTGAATGATTGGTCATGCCCTTTGGCTTGACAAATGCTCTAGCCACTTTCATGAGGATGATGGATGATATCCTGCAACCATTCATCAATAATTTTGTAGTGGTGTATCTAGAAGACATTCTAATTTAAAATAATACTTGGGCAGAACACTTGCAGCATATTCAACAGGTTCTGCACACCCTGCGACAACACAAGCTATACACCAACTTGGGAAAATGCTCCTTCGGCATGGACATGGTCCATTACTTGGGATACATCGTTGATCAATATGGTGTACATGTGGATCCAACCAAGATCCAATTCATATGTGACTGGCTAGCTCCAACCACACTCACTAAGCTTCAGAGCTTCTTGGGCCTTGCCAATTTCTACCGTAGGTTCATGTTGGGATTCTCCCATATTGCATGGGCCCTCAGTTAAGTAACTAGGGGTGGTGGTAAGGAGAAATTTTTGTGGGGCTAGTCCCAACAACAAGAGTTCATGATTTGAAGCAGCGCTTGTGCTCAACCCCAATAGTTTCACTACCGGACCTGCATCAACACTTTGAGATTGCGATAGATGCTTTAGACTATGTTGTGGGCATTGTTCTCGCTCAGCACGACCACCCCATGTCCTATCATAGTGAGACACTATCAGATGATGTATGTAAGTACCCTACTTACAACAAAGAAATGTACTCCATTGTGCAATCCTTTCATCAATGGAGACGTTACATTCTTAGGAAGTAGACAACCATATGCATTGATCATAATCCATTGCATTTCATGTAGACACAAGGAAAATTGCAAAATGAATGCCATCATAAGTGGTCCACATACTTGCATCAATTCCACCTCAACATCAAGTATAAAATAGCAAGCACCAATCGCATCATTGATTGCCTCAGTAGACCACCAGTCGCGACACTAACCACGGTGCTAGACTCTTGCATCCATGAGATCTCTAGATGGCTGCAACTCTATGAGACAGACCCAGACTTTGACACCACCTACCAAATGTTGGGCGCAAATGTAGTTGTCGCTAATTTCCATCTTCAAGATGGGATTTTGTGCCATCTGGGCCATATCTGTGTTCCATCAAGCAAGCGAGCAAATATGATCTAGGAATCCCACTACAGTTGGGTGGCAGGACACTTCGGCATCAAAAAGATAGTGGAAATGTTGTAGAAACATTTCTACTGGCTAAAACTTTGACAGGAGGTCAGCAAGTATATCAGGTTCTGCATTGCCTGCACTATTGCTAAACTGACCACTAAGAAGAAAGACTTGTACACCCCTCTTCATGTTCCTGACAGGCCATGGGAATCCATCTCCATGGACTACATGTCGGGACTCCTGTCCACCAAGCGAGGAAATGACTTTGTTTTTGTGGTTGTTGATCGCTTTTCTAAGATGGTGATTCTGGCCACCTACAAGAATAGCATCACAGCAGAGGCCACTACCAACTTCTTTGAATGAGTTTGGGTACATTTTTTAATCCCACAAACCATTGTCTCATATCAGGATAGTCGATTTCTCATCACATTATGGTCGAGCCTCTGGTCACTGTTGGACACCAAGCTCAACAAATCCATGACCTTCCACCCCCTGACAGATGGAAAAATCGAGGTCGTAAATCAAATGATCTTGCATATCCTATGCATGTATAATTCCAAGCACCCTCGCACATGGGATGAGAACCTTCCCTATCTCCAGCATAGCTACAATCAAGCCCTGCATAGCTCAACTAGCCACTTCCCCTTTTAAGTGGGGTTGGGATTCCAACCATTGGGTCCCATAGATGTTTCACTACCCCTTGCACTCACCTTGACTAACTCATCTCCTGATCCAACCGAAGCTAACAAAGCCACCCGATTCATTGAGTGGATCCATCACATCCACCAACAGGTTTAGGTATCCTATAGAAGTCTAATGACAAGTACAAGCAGCGCCATGATCAACATCAGGTGCCACAAAAGTTTCAGTTGGGAAAAATATTTTTTTTGCATTCATAGAAAGAACGCCTTAATAGAACCCATCGGAAGCTTTTCCCACCCCGTTATGGGTCATACACTATCACCAATCCTGTGGGTGATAATGCTTTTGAGATAAACATTCCTCCTTTCCTTGGCCTACACCCAGTGTTCAACATGAATTTCCTTCAACCTTATTTCCCACCATTATTGAACACCTCAGAGATGGCAGAACAGCTGACACCAAAAGAGTTCAACCCTGACTGCATAAAACAAAAATTTAGTGATCAGATTGTGGAAAAACAGGTCAAGGTCACTCGCCAACAAAGGATCCAACTTTATCGAGTTGTCAAAACAATGCAGCTCCTGCACCAAGGCAAGTGTCTCACCCGAGGCCAAATTCAACGGAAATTTTCTCATCTATTGGGGGAAATCAACGCAATGGAGACCATTGCTTCCTAAGGGGGGAGGATTGATCCATATGGATTTCAGTGGCTTCCCACCTATTCCAACTAGCTCATTTTGGTAGTTTTCTAGTTTGGCAGTTTGTTTCCTAGTTTTTGGGTCCCTGACTTCTGGGGCCATTTTGAGGCCCTAAACAACATTTTTAGGGCTTTCCACAGTCAAGATATCTAAGGCTCACCACAGGTAACATGTGTAGTTGTCAGATAGACCTTTCCAAAGGGTTATCGTATGCCTAAAACATAGAACGTATGAAAAAGTTATGACCCTGGGAAGTTGATGTACTAAATTACCCAAACGAGACCCACATGACTTTTGGCACTTCATCTCCTAGCGTTAGGTTTTTGGATGTCTAGGCTTTTTGACATTCCTTTTTATTGTAAAAAGCCCTTGAGAGTCTCATTGTAATCATATTTTGGTGAATGATCCCAATCGTCACATCTCTTCTCAAAGATAGTCCGCCACCATTCTAGCAAGTTTGTTTTCCGCTACATTTTACAGTTTTAGCTTATTTCCTTATTGAATAGAAACCAGTTTTAGTGTATATCTATTATTCTGTGTTAAGCATCTTTTGATAATAATATGTATTCATTTCATTCTGCTCATAAAATCTAGATCAAATAGTCATTGGAAAGGTCTTAAGGAGTAGAAGAGATATGTCAACCCAGAATTTTGATTTGGGCATTATATTTTATTCAAAAGTGATAACACTAAATTTTGTAGCAACAAAAGAGTGTAAATTGCAACTTATAATTGTTGTAACAATTTGCTCAAAACTCAAATTCAGGCATGAGGAAAGTCGTTGGAAATTTGTTTCGAAAATGAATTCATTTAAGGAATCCTACTTGAGATTAGTGCATTAATATTCTTCATAATTTAAAATGAAGAATGAATTGTAATCTAATGGATAAATATTTTGCAATATACTTAATTCTAACAACAATTATTGCATGCACATTCTTGCAGAATTAGAGATACAGAAAAGCAGACTTTAGTTCCTACATGAGAAATAGATACATGGAGGATGATCAAGGGTTTTAGAGCCATGAATAAGAAATTGGAGGTCTGCATACCAGCATGGGTAATGTTGAGACTGACTCTAATGGGAGAAGAGACAGGCAGGGAACTAAAACTACGAGAAGCCCGCAAAAATAAGTGTAGATCTATAGGGCCGATAATGAGAGGATTATGAAGGCTCAAAAAGAGATACTTCAAAGCCTAAATATGCTACATAAGAAAGTTAACAAGGACTCTGGAACTAATCAAGCAAATAGTGCTAAAAATTTATCAACATCAAGACCCCATAGAAAAAGAGATGATCATGGGAATGATAGGCATTCATGAAGCATGAGTAGACGTCATCACTCTCCAAGGCATTCCACCAAAAGAACTCATGCAAGTTCAGGTCTACAGAGAAAAAAAAGTGTGTCTCATGTTCGAAGGAAAAGGAGAAGACCTGAGGAAGCCATCTTGCAAGGTTAACTCATGAATATTAAGCCATCAACTTTCAATGGTGAGCATAAGAAAGGAAAAGATGCATAGGCATGGTTGTTGGAAATGAAGAAATATTTCTAGCTGCATGATCCAGATTAATTTCTGCATGAAATGAGAGCAGAGATATAATAAATCAATGTACAGAGATATATCGTATATACAATAGTATAACATAAATGTATCAAATATGCAACCATAAACACATAGATATAGTAATACACAATTTTCTATTAATTAGCAAAAATGGATAAAGACTGTAAAAATACAGAGTGAAAGACTCGCTAGAATGGTGGCAGCTTATCTCTGCAAAGAGATGTGTATGTTACTTGCATTCGCAAGAAGATGATTTTTACAATGAGGCTCAAAAGGCCTTTTTATCATAAATAAAATCTAAAACCCTAACCCTAGAAGATGAAAATCCAACAATTTTGTGGACCCCGTTTTGGGTAGTTTGGTGTATCAACTTCCCAGGGGCGTAACTTTGCATACGATCTTCGTTTGGGGTGAACAATAGCTCGTTGGAAATGTATTGTAGAGGATATTCATTTAGGGGGATAAATTAGAGCCTTTTACTATCATTGCAAAGATTTATCCTAAAAAACCTTCATTTAGGCCCTCAAAATGGCCCTAGAAGTTAAAAACTGCTAAAAATAGTAAATTGCCAAAATTGCCAAAAAATTGTTTTGAGCCATTTGAAAAAGGTGGGTGGCCACCTATATCCACCTGGATCAATCCTCCCTCCTTAGGAAGAAATAGTATCCATTGTTTTGAGTGATCGTGGGAGAGGGAAAATCATTTGTTGAATCTGCATCTTGATTAGTTGCTTGCCTTGTTGGAGAAGTTGTGTTGCTTAGCTTGTTGAAGGTTGTCACGAACTTGTGGTTGGAAGGGTTGGAAATTTTTAACTAGTATGGCTACATGAGATGCTTGTGTGTAGAAGGAATATACTTTCTTATGTTGGATAGCAGGTGCTTGGGTCAAGGTTGTAGTGGTTGCAATATCCTTATGTTCACTTTTGAACAGATTGTCAAGAAGCTGGATTTTGTAGTATGCGATAATACCTTGCATCATTGTTTAGGTGGGAAAGTAGTTGGACTACCTCTGGTATCATGTAGAGATGACCCCCCATAGTAACAATGACACTATGGAGTCAATACTCATAGATAGCATGGTGCTTCCACATATATGGTTGGCCCAAGAGAACATCACAAACATCCAATGGGTCAACATCACATAATACCTCATCCTTGAAGGGTTGGATGCCATATGACAATCGACATTGTTCGATGACACGAAGATCTCCTCCCTGGAAAAGCCACTCAATGTTGTATGGTTGTGGATGTGGTGTTGTTGACAATCCCAACTGTTTGATGACCTCTTTTAAGATGATGTTATTATGGATTCCACTATCAACAATAAAATGCAATAGGGTCCCCTTCACCCACATCTGTGAATGAAAAAGGCGCTCCCCCTCTTCAGGATCCGTGGGTTCTTCTGGTGGTGGAAACAATAGCAGTGGAGTCTGCATCAATGATCTGTCTTCTATCAATATTTTTTGAATCAAATTCTGAATCAGAGTTCAGACCATCATTGACTATTTTGAGCGACATTCATTGGTGTTGTTCCAGGGGATTTTGTGGAAATCACAATTTTTTTCTGGTGTCCTTCTTCATCTTTCCGTGACCCTTATTTTCCTGTGGCTTGGATTGGTTTTCGGGAGACTGTTTGTTAGGGTTGTATTTATCATACTTTGGTTGTTGCAGATTTGCAAACCCAAACTCCCATCTATTCTGGTGCATAAATTTCTGCTCGATTTTAAAATCATATCGATAAGTAGCACCGAGTGATGAGATGTCCAGAAAATCCATTTTAGTTTGGATGTATCTGTGTAGAGCCCCATGGTATTTTAGAACCAAATTGCATTTAGAGTCTTTGATACCTAGTTTGGTGTGCAAGGTATGGAAGGTATTGGTAAACTCCATAACTATTTGGCCCTTCTCTTTCCGTAGTGTGGTCCATCTCATGTACTCATCCTCATAGTTTCCAACATGGTAATATTGTTCCTTTACCACATCCACAAAAAAATCCCAAGTGGGCTCGGCCCCATATATTCCAAACTCCTCTGTGGAAATTTTCTCCTAGTAAGTTTCCCACCAATGTTTGACATGGGGGAGAGCCTTAAGGAGTGTGAAGGTGATATTTTTCCTGTCAGAGAAATTATGAACAGAGAAATAAGCTTCCCGTAGATTTAACCATTTTTCTAAGGCATATGCATCTATCCATTCTTAAAATATGGGAATATCAAAATTAAATTGTACCTTGAAAGGCAAGGTACTTCCAAAATGTATGTTTGGTAAAGACACGCTTGTTGTTATCAGTGGGCATTGAAGGATGTGGGAAAAAATCTCCATCATTTCATCCCTCTGTCGCGTGAGAGATTTCTCAAGAAACAAATTAATAGAATCGTCTCCTCTGTCATTTTTCTTTTCTTCATCCATGGAGGGTTTCTTGGACGTGCGACAACCATTATATTCAAGAGAAACAATCTCGAGACCCAACTTGCTATACTCAGACCTCGTCGGGGACATGCACTGAAAAATGATCAAGAGCAGCCTACTCTGATACCACTAATCCGGATTATTTTCGACACGAAATGAGAGCGGAGATATAATAAAGCAATGTACAGATATTGGATATCCAATAATATAAAAGAAATGTATCAAATATGTAACCATAAACACATAGATACAAAAATACACAATTTTCTATTAATGAGTGAAAATGTACAAAGACTGTAAAAATACAGAGTGAAAGACTCACTAGAATGGTGGCAGCTTATCTCTGCGAAGAGATGTGTCTTCTACTCGCATTCGCAAGAAGATCATTTTTAAAATGAGGCTCCGAAGGAATTTTTATCATAAATAAAATCCAAAACCCTAACCCCAGAAGATGAGAATCCAACAGTTTTGTGGACCCCGTTTTGGGTAGTTTGGTGTATCAACTTCTTGGGGGCGTAACTTTGGCATACGATCTACGTTTGGGGAGCATGATAGCTCATTGGAAAGGTATCATCGAGGAGATTCATTTAGGGGGGTAAATAATATCCTTTGGATATCATTGAGAAGCTCAATCCCAAAAAAATCTTCATTTAGGCCCTAAAAATGGCCCCAGAAATTAAAAACTGCTAAAAATAGTAAATTACCAAAGTTGCCAGAAAACTATTTTGAGCCAATTGGAAAAGGTGGGTGGCCACCAATATCCACCTAGATCAATCCTTCCTCCTTAGGAATCAATGGTATCCATTGCATTCAGTGCTCCGGGGAGAGGGGAAATCATTTGCTGAATCTGCATCTTGATGAGTTGCTTGCCTTATTGGAGACGTTGCGTTGATTAGCTTATTGAAGGTTGTCACGAACCTGTTACTAGAAGGGTTCGACATTTTTAAATAGTCTAGCTACATGAGATGCATGTGTACATAAGGAATATTTATACTTTGTTGCAATCTTGTTGACCTGCTTCTGTTGGATAGTAGGTTCTTGGGTCGAGGCTGTAGTGGTTGAAGTATCCTTATGTTCACCTTTTGAACAGGTTGTCAAGAAGCTGAATTTTGTAGTATGAGATACTACCTTGAAAAATTGTTTAGGTGGGATAGTAGTTGGAACTACCTCTGGTATCATGTAGAGATGACCCTCCAGAGTAACAATGACACTACAGGGTTGCGACTCATAGATAGCATGGTGCTTCCACATATATGGTTGGCCCAAGAGAACATCTCAGACATCCAATGGGGAAACATCACATAATACCTCATCCTTGAAGGGCTGGATGTCGTATGAAAATCGACATTGTTGGCTGACACGAAGATCGTTTCCTTTCCGAAGACACCAAATGTTGTATGGTTGTGGGTGTGGTGTTGTCAACAATCCGAACTGTTTGACTACCTATGTTAATATGAGGTTATTCTAGCTTCTGCTATCAACAATAAAATGCAGTGGGGTCCCCTTCACCCACATCTGTGAATGAAAAAGGTGCTCCCCCTCTTCAGGATCGGTGGGTTCTTCTATTTGAATTGCTATAGTTGTGACAATAATAGTGGGGTCTACATCGATGATCTATCTTCTATCAATATTTTATGAATCATATTCTGAATCAGGGTCCGTCTCCTTGTATTTGACATCGTCCACCAATGACTATTTTGAGCAACGATCATCGATGTTGTGCCAGGGGATTTTGTGGAAATCACACCATTTTCCAGTGTCCTTTGTCTTTCCATGACCCTTCTTTTCCTATGGCTTGGAATGGTTTTTGGGAGACTGTTTTTTAGGGACGTATTTATCATACTTTGGTTGTTTAATATTTGCAGACCCAAACTCTCATTTGTTCTGGTGCTTAAATTTCTGCTCGATTTTAACAACATATAGATAAGCGGCACCGAGTGATGAGATGTCCAGAAAATCCATTTCAGTTTGGATGTATCTGTGTAGAGCCCCACGGTATTTTAGAACCAAATTTCATTCAAAGTCTTTGATACCTAGCTTGGTGCACAAGGTATGGAATGTATTGGTGAACTCTAGAACTACTTGGCCTCTCTCTTGCTGTAGTGTGGTCCTTCTCATGTAATGGTCCTCATAGTTTCCAATGGGGTAATATTGTTCCTTTACCGCATCCACAAAAAAATCACAAGTGGGCTAGGCCCCATATATTCTAGACTCCTCTGTGGAACTTTGCTCCCAGTAAGTTTTCCACCAATGTTTTACATGGGGGAGAGCCTTACGAAGTTCTAAGGTGATATTTTCCCTGTCGAAGAAATTATGAAAAGAGAAATAACCTTCTAGTAGATTTAACCATTTTTTAAGGCATCCACATCTATTTGTTCTTCAAATATGGGAATATCAAAATTAACTTGTACCTTGAAAGGAGAGGTACTTCCAAAGTGGTTGCTTGATGAAGATGTGCATGTTGTTATCGGCAAGCATTGAAGGATGTGGGAAAAATTCTCCATCATTTCATCCCTCTGTCACGTGAGAGCTTGCTCAAGAAATAGACTAATAGAATTGTCTACTCTGTCATTTTTCTTTTCTTCTGCTATGGAGGGTTTCTTGGACATGCGAGAGTGATTGTATTAAAGAGAGACAAGAAAGAGACCCAACTTGCTATACTCGGACCTCGTTGGGGACATGCACTGAAAAACAATCAAGAGCAGCCTTCTCTGATACCACTGATCCAGATTATTTTTGACACGAAATGAGAGCGGAGATATAATAAAGAATTGTACAAAGATATCTCGGATATCCAATAATATAACATAAATGTATCAGAGATGAAACTATAAACACATAGATATTGTAATACACAATTTTCTATTAATGAGGGAAAATGTACAAAGACTGTAAAAATACAGAGTGAAAGACTCGCTAGAATGGTGGCAGCTTATCTCTACGAAGAGATGTGTCTGCCACTCGCATTCGCAAGAAGATGATTTTTACAATGAGCCTCTAAAGGCCTTTTTATCATAAATAAAATCCAAAACCCTAACCCTGGAAGATGAAAATCCAACAGTTTTGTGGACCCCGTTTTGGGTAGTTTGGTGTATCAACTTCCCAGGGGCGTAACTTTGGCATACGATCTCTGTTTGGGACACACAATAGCTCATTGAAAAGGTATCATCAAGGATATTCATTTAGGGGGCTCAATCAGAGCCTTCCACTATCATTGGGAAGCTCAATCCCAAAAAACCTTCATTTAGGCCCTCAAAATGGCCCCAGAAGTTACAAACTGCTAAAACTAGTAAATTACCAAAATTGCTAGAAAATTGTTTTGAGCCAGTTAGAAAAGGTGGGTGGCTAACGATATCCACCTAGATCAATCCTCCCTCCTTAGCAATCAATGGTCTCCATTACGTTGAGTGCTCGGGGGAGAGGGAAAAGCGTTTGTTGAATCTTCATATTGATGAGTTGCTTTCCTTGTTTGAGAAGTTACATTACTTAACTTGTTGAAAGTTGTCACAAACCTATGGCTGGAAGGGTTGGACCTTTTTAACCAGTCTGGCTACATGATATGCATGTGTGAAAAAGGAATCTTTACACTTTGCTACAATCTTGTCGACCTGGTGCTTAGGTTGAGGCTGTAGTGGTTGCAGCATCCTTATGTTCACCTTTTGAATAGAATGTGAAGAAGTTGAATTTTCTATTATGAGATACTACCTTGAGGCATTATTTAGGTGGGACAGTAGTTGGAACTACCTCTGGTATCCTGTAGAGATGACCCCCCAGAGTAACAATGACACTACAGGGTCGAGACTCATAGATAGCATGGTGCTTCCACATATATGATTGTCCCAAGAGAACATCACAAACATCCAATGGGGCAAAATCATATAATACATCATCCTTGAAGGGCTAGATGTCATATGAAAATCAACACTATTGGCTGACACGAAGATCTCATCCCTATCAAAGCCACCCAATTTTGTACGATTGTGGGTGTGGTGTTGTCGACTATCCCAACTGTTTGACTACCTCTGTTGAGATGAGGTTCTTCTGGGTTCCACTATCAACAATAAAATGCAGTAGGGTCCCCTTCCCCCACATATGTGAATGAAAAATTTCATCCCCCTCTTCAAGATCTATGGGTTCTTCTGGTTGAATTGTTGTGGTCATGACAATAGTAGTGGGGTCTGCGTCGATGGTCTATCTTCTATCAATATTTTTTGAATCAGATTCTGAATCAGGTTTTAGCTCCTTGTCTTTGATCTCTGCCACCAATGACTATTTTGAGAAACATTCATCGATGTTGTGCCAGGGCCTTTTGTGGAAATCACACCATTTTCTGGTGTCCTTCTTCATCTTTTCGTGACCCTTCTTTTCCTGTGTCTTGGACTGGTTTTTGGGAGAATGTTTGTTAGGCATGTATTTATCATACTTTGGTTGTTGCATATTTGCAGACCTGAACTCCCATTTGTCCTAGTGCTTAAATTTTTTCTCGATTTAACACCATATCGATAAGTAGCGCGGAGTGATGAGATGTCCAGAAATTCCTTTTCAGTTTGGATGTATCTATGTAGAGCCCCACGGTATTTCAAAACTAAATGTCATTCGGAGTCTTTGATACTCATATTGGTGCACAAGGTATGGAAGGTATTGGTGAACTCTAGAACTGCTTGGCCCCTCTCTTTCCGCAGTGTTGTCCATCTCATGTATCGGTCCTCATAGTTTCCAATAGGGCAATGATGTTCCTTTACCAAATCCACAAAAAACTCCCAAGTGAGATCGGCCCCGTATATTTCAGACTCCTCTCTGGAAATTTTCTCCCAGTAAGTTTCCCACTAATGTTTGACATGGGGGAGAGACTTAAGGAGTGTGAAGGTGATATTTTCCCTGTCGAAGAAATTATGAACAGAGAAATAATCTTCTAGCAGATTTAACCATTTTTCTAAGGCATCCGCATCTATCTACCCTTCAAATATGGGAATATCAAAATTAACTTGTACCTTGAAAGGTGAGGTACTTCCAAAGTGGTCACTTGATGAAGACGTGTCTGTTGTTATTGGTGGGCATTGAAGGATTGTTGGCCCTTGACCAATTTTTGAGGAACACTTGGTCATATTTGACCATTTTTGAACATCGAAACCTTGTCAAAGATGGAGCGCCAGGAAAATCAAAGATCACGGGATCTCAACCCACTCTTGGGGCCCTTTTAGGGTTTTGGGTTAATGTAATGGGAAAGGGATGTCAACCCATGGGTTTACCCATGTTTAGGCCTATGTTGTAAAGTATAAATAAGTAGCTAGGCAATGTAAGAAGAGTCGATGGCTTAGTGCTAGTAATTAGATCTATGTGATCGAATGTAAATGCTCTGTGCATGATTTTGAGAGGCTTAAAGAGCTAAGTGCAAGTGTTGTAAGTGTTGAGTGCACAGATTGTAAGAAGGCTCTGTGCTAGATCTACTCAGGGAAGGAGGATCTGACGAGGTGCATTCAGATCTCATGTCCTATGTGGAGTATAATTTGAGCTTTGTGTTGTAATCAGATTGACCAAATCTAATAAAGAAGAAGAAGACTTTGTGGATGTAGCCCTAGGGTGGGGCTGAACCATGTAAACCTGTGTGTCATGCTTTGTTTTGTTGCTTCCTCGTGTTTTCATTATCTTGCTAAGTGTTATGCCATGATTAGATATATTTTCTTATGCTTTTTGATTCACTAGATGTATATGAATAGTATATCTGATGTGTATGAGGATGCTTAGTGTTGATCTACAGGATCTAATATGTTTTTTTATTGCTAAGCACTGAAATATCTTATATCTGAGCAAGTATTGTGACGTTTTGTCTTATCTGTGAAGTACGATAAGGGTGAATAGTGATGAATGAATGGTGATAAGTGGTTTGTAAAGGATATAATCACAGATCTGTGTCCCAGCTAAGGTTGTAGACACCTGAGTCTTGCAAACACCCCTGCCTCTACCTCAGGTGAGACTTCATCTGATTCGCAGGTGTTTCCGAAAGGGTCGGTAGTTAGGGATTTGTTGGTTCTCTCTTGAGCGTTGAACCCTGGGTATGCGCCTGTGCCAAAAAATGGTTCTGCTGCCAGGACCTAAAACTATGATTGCTAGGAACTGAAGAAGAAGAAAATTTGTGCAAAAGAAAGATCTGTGCGTAGATATGTTGCCCTAGTGTGCAGCATTTTACTCGACCTGTGAAGCTTTGTGTCGGGAATAAGGTTAGATCTGAAGAAAGGAAGATCAGATCCAAAGAAAAGAAGCGAGATTTGAACGCTATGTTCTCTAAGAAACATAAAAGTGGAAATTTCTAAAAGAAAGAAGTCATATCTATAGAAAAGAGGTAAGATCTCAAAGCTTTGTGCTCTAATAAAGGTAAGAATAGTCAAAATTCTTTAGATCTGAAAGCTTTGTGCTCTATAGAAGTAAGATAAGTGAAATTTTTTGTTTCTAAAGCATGGATCTAGGTATTCTCGGTAGATTTTTTCCTAGCTTCAAAACTAGGGCATTAATCGATGAAAGAAAGTTTGATATGAATAGATTTGATAAGTATAATGATAGATATGTTATACCTATGCATAGAAAGAATGTTTGGACTAACAAGTGGATGCAGGATCCTAGAAAGAGTTTTTTGCAAGCTAGCTACCATGATCTTGGTGCGCAGTACAGAAGAAGTTGGGGAACATTTAAACAAAAGAGAGGGTTAACCCTCTATTACAGTTGCAGAAGATCGAGACATCTTGCTAAGGAATTCCCTGGTGGAAGACCTAGTTGTCTCTGTTGCAAAGCCTTGGACCACGACGTATTGGATTGCCCTAGAATTATTTCTAAGCTTGAAAAAATGAATCTTAATGAAGAAAACCCTAAGGCAGATCCAGAAATAGTAGAAACTCAGAAGGAATCAGAAAATATATTGCTACAGATGAAAGACACCTTGAATGATCACCGATATGTTAGGCTATTAGATATATTCAAAGAAAAGGAGCAAGTCAAAGCAAGAATAGGGGACTTCGACATTGACTGTATTCTTGATGAAGAAACAAAAGTGAACATTATGCTAGAAAGAACTTGGGAAGCTATAGGAAAGCCTGCCATGACCCCTTCCCTAGGAGGAACACATTTATTCAGAGGAAAGCTATTAAACCTATGTGGAAGGCTTGCCCGGATACCTATGAATGTCAATGGAACTTCGATAGAGGAAGACTTTGAGATTATTAAATTTGTTGAATATTGTGCCCCGTTTACCATGCTCATAGGAAAACCTTGGATTGATAGAGAACAAGCCAGACGAAAAGAGGAAGAAGAAGTTTTGAAACAGAAGAAGCAAGAGTTAAAAGACTTTATGACCAGAAGGATCACGCACTTGATTGAAGAACAGAAGAGAAGATCGTAGTTATTTAATACTAGCAACTCTGATGTCGAGGCTAAGAGAACACTAGAGGATCCGCACAAGATTGAGTTACTTAATTTTGATACAGAAGAAGTATTATCCAGGAACCCTAGGAAATAATTTCAACAGCGCGAAGTAACTAAGACAATAGAAGGAAAGCATCATAATGGTAAAAGCATTACTGAGACGAAGCTCACTGGGAAGAAGGATAGAAAGTTAAGAAAGAAAAGGGCTAATACTGCAAGGTTAAAAGAGGTTCTAGAGGATACTTCGCAGATAGAAAAATTGCAAAAGTGGAACTTCGCCGAGATATAAGAACATAGACATGGAGTACTTTGCCATGACAAAGTAATATAGTCATTGGGGCTGATATATCTATTCAAATTCTACTTCGAATGGGCAGAAAAGAAATAAAGGGACATCATCCAACCGTTGAAACGTGCCATAACAGGTCGAACCGGAGTTATTGAAGGATCATAACCGTTTCCAAAAAACCGTTACTAAGTTTCCCTACTTATTCCATTACACCACACACCGAGAATACTTTTTTCTAAGTGAGAATTTGAGCACGAAACCTGAGATTAACTCACCCTGAGATCATTGTCTTGTTACCATACTATTCACTATAGTCTCTGAATTCCTTTCGCACCCGAGCTAGCTGACCCAAACTTGTATGTCGAACGAGCTCAGCACTGCTGAGAAAATCGTTGAAGATGTTCTAATTGACTTAATGACTGAGAGAATCATGTCAGAGCGAGGAATGTCTACATGTGTATAGGCATCATCCTCAGGAGCATTGCTAGCGTCCCCCTCCACTGCTTGAACAGGACCATCCCGAATGCCTTCAAAAAGACAATCTAAGATCGGAAACGACTTCGCCACAGTGAAGATGATCCCAAGTATCTTTCCTAAATATATCCCACCACTAAGTGGCATAGTGAATCGAGACACTATACCCAAAGACTTCGACTATGTTGTGTTCACTGTGTATCTCCCGAAAGGGGTGCACGCAATTCGTGCTAACCAAGATAAGCTCACAGCGTTGAAATTTAGTGATTTTTACCTTGGAGATCGGAAGTTTTACAGTATGCTAGCCCCGCACAAGTACTTAACAATCACAAAAGGGAGGAACCTGAAGATTGTCCCTCAGCAATGGACCCATAAACTCATGCAGTCAACCCTCCTCAATGTAATGAAGATTCTGCATTTTGAGAGGCATCAGTAAGTGAATGCATGTGTCAGATTGTTTCTTTCTTGCTACCACAGAGGATACTTATGGTTGTATCAACACATCACTGTGGATTCGATTCTAATCAATCGGATGACAAAGCTAAGCATGCATGTCCTTGACCTGCAGGAGTTTTACCCTAGAAAGACCACAGATCATGCTCTCGCTCAGCGAATAAAAGACACATATGGAGATCTTGAGAAGGGCACGCAAGGTTACAAGGTATCCTCCATTAAGAATGCAGCAGTGTGCCTCGATTTCCATCTTATCGTAGGGAAGTTATTCTGCAAAAACAAACCCACACAGGTGACCGGATTTGTAGTCGACCTCGAAGGGAAGTGCAGAGGGACTACAAATAAACTGGGAAAAGTACCTTGTAAATCAGCTAGAGCTTGACTGCAGACAAGTGCAAGACCAAGGGTATGAGTTCCACTTTAGTTGGTTGCTCATAATCATTGCTTTCATCGCTTGGGAGCTACCAGAAGGTGCCACTTTTTCGGAGATCAAACCCTTCGAACCATTGGCCGCGAACTTCTGTACGCATTGGTACTCCAGCGACATGAACAAGCAGTGGCAGTCCAATGTTGTCTTCCATGCTTATTACAATCAATTGAAGAATGCAATCCAGTCTACACCATGCCTCACACCAAACACACTTCATAGGTTTATACCTTTGATCAAATTCAACGCAGACTGCTACTTCACCTATATCACAGTGTGCGCTGATGAGCAAAAATAACAACTCTAGTTGTACTATAAGTTGACAGAAGAATACTTGGAGCAGATTACCAAGGAATGGTCGGTGGACCTCCTTGTGGCAGCAAACCCCACAGAGATGTCTGACATGGATAGCCCTAAAGCTATGCTGGATACACCTAGACCGCACAAGACTAAGAAGGATGTGCAAGTTCAAGATATCCATAGCACATCCACGAAGACTACTTCGATCTCACCTATGAAGGGAGGTGATGGTGAAGAAATAGGTGGCATAGAGGTTGATCAAAACATAGGCGAGGTTACTCCGCCTAGAGAGGAGGAAGATCCCTCCAAGAAAAGGAAGATTACCCCACCAAATCCCTTGTCCCGAAAGAAATCTAAGGCCACCTGGACTACGTTTATGACTACCCTCACATAGGACGACTTCAACTTCTTGATCGTTGCGTTGAATGAAGCCTCACTAGAGATCGTAGAAAAGAAAGAAGCGAAGTAGGAGGAGGTATTCAGCTAGATGAAGGGTGAACTTCAAGAAGTGCAGCAAGCACTCCAGTCCAGTAGAGAAGTTTCTACGGTGCCCGTGATAATTGAAACAAAAGGAACAACTAATGAGCCCACCCAATTATGCCAGATCGTTGAGAAAGTCGAAGCTCGCCTTCAATGAGCTCAAGAAGACACAACGCAAGCCACCCAGACTTTGGCACAGGTACAGAGTGCACTTATAGTACAATAGAGGAAGGAATAATAGGAGAAGCTTTCCTTACAAGCGAAGTGGGAGGAGGAAAAAGCACAGTTATAGCAGAGCAAGGACCAATTTCTAGCAGAGAAACTTGAAGTACAGAAAAGAGTTCATAGAGCATTTCTCTCTGTGATGGTCAATGAAGTGAAAATGGAAGCATGTGTCCCACAACAAGTGGCACAACTTGAAGAAGTAATCTAGCAGTAGCGCATCACAGATATGGAACTTCGTACTGTGCCTGAGACTCCATAAGAAGTAAGATACCTAAGGGAGGCAACTACCCGTAGCGCAGTTGACAGATTAAAACCCTTGGCTTTGGAATGTAATCAACTGAGCACTAGAAGCACCTAGACTTATGAGAACCTCACAGAGAACTCATAATTTCATACATTAGAAGCACAACTCTAAGAAGCAAAGAATCATGCAGATACGCTACAGGCGCAGCTGAAGGCCTTGACCCCAGTTGAAAGAATGAAGTGATTTCTAGAACAACGCACCACCCAACAATAGGTACACATGCTGCAAAGTAAAGTGATGGAAGTCTCTCAATGACTTCAACCCCTCCAAGAGAAAGCATGACACCTGTTCACTGAATTTGAGAGCCAGGCAGTCGAGCTTGAATAGGTTGTCATCACCGCAGAACAACACATGGAAGGACTAGTAAACGACACAGTGATCCATGAGTTCGCTGAGCAAGAGGTTGTCGCACTACAGCAGGTCGAAGTAGCTTGGGCCAAGCTCGAGACATTCAAAGTGGAGATGATCAAACCAGAGTGACTCAGGATGAGTCACAGGTGAGTGTTGGGGGCCTGTTGGCCCTTGACCAAGTTTTGAGGAACACTTGGTCATATTTGACCATTTTTGGACATTGACACCCTGTCAAAGATGGAGCGCCAGTCGAAGCAAAGATCACGGGATCTCGGCCCAATTTTGGGGCCCTTTTAGGGTTTTGGGTTAATGTAATGGGAAAGGGATGCCGGCCCATGGGTTTACCCATGTTTAGGCCTATGTTGTAAAGTATAAATAAGTAGTTAGGCAATGTAAGAAGAGTCGATGGCTTAGTGCTAGTAATTATATCTATGTGATCGAATGTAAATTCTTTGTGCATTATTGTGAGAGGCTTGCAAAGCTGAGTGAAAGTGTTGTAAGTGTTGAGTGCACGGATTGTAAGAAGGATTTGTGCTAGATCTACTCGAGGAAGGAGGATCTGGAGAGGTGTGCGCAGATCTCTTGTCCTATGCGGAGTACAAGTTGAGCTTTGTGTTGTAATCAGATTGAACAAAGCTAATAAAGAAGAAGAAGACTTTATGGATGTAGCCCCAAGGTGGGGGTGAACCACGTAAACCTGTGTGTCATGCTTTGTGCTGTTGCTTCCTTGTGTTTTCATTATCTTTCTAAGTGCTATGCCATGATTAGATATATTTGCTTATGCTTTGTGATTCACTAGATGTATATGAATAGTATATCTGATGTGTATGAGGATGCTTAATGTTGATCTACAGGATCTAATATGTTTTGTTGTTGCTAAGCACTGAAATATCTTATATCTGAGCAAGTACTTCGACGTTATGTCTTATCTATGAAGTACAATAAGGGTGAATAGTGATGAATGAACGGTGCTAAGAGCTTTGTAAAGGATATAATCACAAATCTGTGTCCCATCTAAGGTTGAAAACACTTGAGTCTTGCCACCACCCCTGCCTCTACCTCGGGTGAGACTTCATCTGTTTCGGAGGTGTTGCTGAAAGGGTTGGTAGTTAGGGATTTGTTGGTGCACTCTTGAGCGTTGAACCCTGGGTCTTCCCCTATGCCAACAAGGATGTGGGAAAAATTCTCCATCATTTCATCCCTCTATCATGTGAGAGTTTGCTCAAGCAACAAATTAATAGAATCGTCTGCTCTGTCATTTTTCTTTTCTTCCACCATGGAGGGTTTATTGGATGTGCGAGAGTGATTTTATTCAAGAGAGACAAGTGACCCAACTTGCTATACTCAGACCTCGTTGGGGACATGCACTGAAAAACGATCAAGAGAAGCCTGTTGTGATACCACTGATCCGGATTATTTTCAACTCGAAATGAGAGAAGAGATATAATAAATCAATGTACAAAGATATATCGAATATCCAATAATATAAAAGAAATGTATAAGAGATGCAACCATAAACATGTAGATACAATATACACAATTTTCTATTAATGAGCGAAAATGTACAAAGACTGTAAAAATACAAAGTGAAAGACTCGCTAGAAACTTGAAAGGGGGTAACTTATCTCTGCGAAGAGATTTATCCACTACTCGCATTCGCAAGAAGATGATTTTTACAATGAGGCTCCAAAGGCCTTTTTATCATAAATAAAATCCAAAACCCTAACCCCGAAAGATGAAAATCCAACAGTTTTGTGGACCCCGTTTTGGGTAGTTTGGTGTATCAACTTCCCGGGGGAGTAACTTTGGCATACGATCTCCGTTTAGGGCGCATGATAGCTTGTTGGAAAGGTAGTGTTGAGGATATTGATTTAGGGGGATTAATCAGATCCTTCAACTATATTGAGAATCTCTATCTAAAAAAACCTTCATTTAGGGCCTCAAAATGGCCCCGAAAGTTAAAAACTGCTAAAAATAGTAAATTACCAAAATTGTCAGAAAATTGTTTTGAGCCAGTTGGAAAAGGTGCGTGGACACAAATATCCACCTGGATCAATCCTCCCTCCTTAGGAATAAATTGTCTCCATTTCGTTGAGTGCCCAGGGAAGATGGAAAATCGTTTGTTGAATCTGCATTTTGATGAGTTGTTTGCCTTGTTGGAGAAGTTGCGTTTCTTAGCTTGTTGAAGGTTGTCATGAACCTATTGCTAGAAGGGTTGGACCTTTTTAACCAATCTAGCTACATGAGATTCTTGTGTGCAGAAGGAATCTTTACACTTTGTTGCAATCTTGTCGACCTGCTTCTGTTGGATAGTAGGTGCTTGGGTCGAGGCTGTAGTGGTTGCAGTGTCCTTATGTTCACCTTTTGAACAGATTGTGAAGAAGCTGAATTTTGTAGTATGAGATACTACCTTGCGGCACTATTTAGGTGGCACAATAGTTTGAACTACCTCTGGTATCATGTAGAGATGCCCCCCCAGAGTAACAATGACACTACGGGGTCGAGACTCATAGATATCATGGCACTTCCACATATATGGTTGGCCCAAGAGAACATCACAGACACGCAAAAGGGAAACATCACATAATACCTCATCCTTGAAGGGTTGGATGTCATATAAAAATCGACATTGTTGGTTGACACGAATATCTCGTCCATGATGAAGCCACCCAATGTTGTATGGTTGTAGGTGTGGTGTTGTCGAAAATTCCAACTGTTTGACGACCTCTGCTAAGATGAGGTTCTTTTGCCTTCCACTATCAACAATAAAATGTAGTGGGGCCCCCTTCACCCACATATTTGAATGAAAAAGGCGCCCCCCCTCTTCAGGATCTATGAGTTCTTCTGGTTGAATTGTTGCGGTCACGACAATAACAGTGGGGTCTGCATCGATGATCTGTCTTCTATCAATATTTTTTGAATAAGATTCTAAATCAGGGTTCAGATCCTTGTATTTGATCTCAGCCACCAATGACTATTTTGAGAAACGTTCATTGGTGTTGTGCTAGGGGATTTTGTGGAAATCACACCATTTTTCGGTGTCCTTCTTCGTCTTTCCGTGACCCTTCTTTTCTTTTGGCTTAGACTGGTTTTCAGGAGACTGTTTGTTAGGGCCATCTTTATCATACTTTGGTTGTTGTAGATTTGTAGACCCAAACTCTCGTTTGTTCTAGTGCTTAAATTTATGCTCGATTTTAATAGCATATCAATAAGTAGCACCGAGTGATGAGATGTCCAGAAAATCCATTTCATTTTAGATGTATCTGTGTAGAGCCCCATGGTATTTCAAAACAAAATATCATTCAGAGTCTTTGATACCAAACTTGGTGCGCAAGGTATGGAAGGTATTGGTTAACTCTAGAACTGATTTTCCCCTCTCTTTCCACAGTGTGGTCCATCTCATGTACTGGTCCTCAAAGTTTCCAACAGGGTAATATTGTTCCTTTACCACATCCACACAAAAATCCCAAGTGGGATCAACCCCATATATTCCATAATCCTCTATGGAACTTTTCTCCCAATAAGTTTCCCACCAATTTTTGACATGGGGGGGAGCCTTAAGGAGTGTGAAGGTGATCTTTTCCCTGTTGGAGAAATTATGAACATAGAAATAACCTTCTAGCAGATTTAACCATTTTTCTAAGGCATCTGCATCTATCTGTCCTTCAAATATGGGAATATCAAAATTATGTGTACCTTGAAAGGCAAGGTACTTCCAAAGTGGCCACTTGATGAAGACGCTCCTATTGTTATCGACAGGCATTGAAGGATGTGGGCAAAATTCTCCATCATTTCATCCCTTTGTCACGTGAGAGCTTGCTCAAGCAACAAATTAATGAAATCGTATGCTTTGTTGCTTTTCTTTTCCTTTGCCATGGAGGGTTTATTGGACGTGTGAGAGCGATTGTCTTCAAGAGAGACAATCTCAAAACCCAACTTGCTATACTCAGACCTCGTTGGGGACATGCACTGAAAAACGATCAAGAGCAACCTGCTCTGATACCACTAATCCAAATTATTTTTGACACGAAATGAGAGAGGAGATATAATAAAGAAATGTACAGAGATATCTTGGATATACAATAATATAATAGAAATGTATCAGATATGCAACCATAAACACATAGATACAGTAATACACAATTTTCTATTAATGAGCGAAAATGTACAAAGACTGTAAAAATATAGAGTTAAAGACTTGCTAGAATGGTTGTAGCTTATCTTTGCGAAGAGATGTGTTCGCTACTTGCATTTGCAAGAATATTATTTTTACAATGAGGCTCCAAAGGACTTTTTATCATAAAGAAAATACAAAACCCTAACCCCGAAAGATGAAAATCCAACAGTTTTGTGGACCCCGTTTTGGGTAGTTTGGTGTATCAACTTCTCGGGGGCGTAACTTTGGCATATGATCTTCGTTTGGGGTGCACAATAGCTCGTTTGAAAGGTATCATTGATTCGATTCATTTAGGTGGATAAATAATAACCTTTGGCTATCTTTGAGAAGCGCTATCCAAAAAAACCTTCATTTAGACCCTCAAAATGGTCTGAGAAGTTAAAAACTGCTAAAAATAGTAAAATTCCAAAATTGCCAGAAAATTGTTTTGAGCCAGTTGGAAAAGGTAGGTGGCCACCGATATTCACCTGGATCACTACATGATTACCCCTCTTGGGTAGAAGCTAGAATTTCCACCTACCACTTGCAAGGAAAAGAGACCAAGTGGTGGGATCAACTTAAGTGAGCCAAGAACCTTGATGAGAAAGGAATCTCATGGAGGAAATTCAAGGGATATTTCCAAGAGAAATATTTGTCTGAGCATTACTATGAAATAAACATGAAATATTTC
>JZKD02S2053950.1:163291-176358 GCA_000966675.3 Picea glauca | reverse complement strand
ATATATATATATATATATATATTTGCCTAGAGTGCACCAAGGACGGTGCACAATTGTAGGGGAGGTGGAATGTAACATCCCCACTATAATCCCTAGTTTAATTAATTCTTATGTGCATATAATATATGGCTACGACTAAGCGATGTAATATGCGAATTGTATTTCAATGTTTTAATAATAAAAATGTGATGCCAGTTGCTAAGGGGACATTGACAAGAAATGGGAGCTGAACTAATCCACAAGAGAGGGAAGTGTCTAGGATAATGGCCAAGAGGGGTCAAAGAGGGAAATACCCATGTATATTAATTTAACCCATTTTCCTAAACTTTCTAATTGTCTATGAACCTTTTGATTTATGATTGAGTGTTCCCAAAGCCAATCATTGAATACATGTAAGAGGGTGGTTGTGAGTGGTCACATCCCAGAGTTATTAGGCACATGGGGGTTGAGTACAATCAGCTTGGGGAAGAGTGTGAGTCAATAAAGGCAAGCCACAAGATAGGAAATTTGTATGGAATGGGCAAGTAGTTTTTAGTTGGTCAAGTTTTGTACATGGGAAGGAAGGAGAGAGGAAGAAGGAGAGTTTGGATTTGGTGCAACAATGGAGGGTGAATTCTAGAGCAGGATGGAGTGTAACCAAAACAAATTGGAGCTGGAAAACTGAAGAGCTAGGTTTTCAAGCATGAAGAGTGAACTCATGTGTGAATTGCACTAAAACAACAAGTGGTTGTTGTTCGTTTGCTAATAGTTTTATTAGTAGGAAGTTCCCTTGAGTTCCCAGTTGAGATATTCCTAATTACCTATGCCATAGAGACCCTAATAAATGAATGGCACATTCCTTTGGTTATCCCTAATAAATGGATGGTACATCCCTTGGGTTATCCCTGATAAACAGATGGTACATCCCTTGGGTTATTCCTGATAAACTAATGGTGCATTCATTGGGTTGGGAAGATCAGGAGGAAGAGAGCCGGTAGAAAAATCAAGATAGTTGTAGGAGAATATTAGTTGGGTTATGAGTTTTATGAGTTGTGAGTGGACTGTGAGAGACCACTCTCTTTTGTGGATTACTAGCCTCAACTCGGGCGTGATTGGTTGTTGATATTTGGAACAATCAGTCTATGGTTGGGTGGAACGTTCATCATGTTGATATTACAATAGTTGCAGGAGGTATTTACCTCTATGTGTAACCTTTGACGAGACTAGAATATTCTGGGAAGCAAGAGAAACCCTCAATAGTTGGTTAATAACCCTAGAAGACAAGTCAGCTCTAGAGAAAAATTTATATTAAATTATTAGCCTCCAGAAGAATAAGTTGTCCCAGTTAGGTCACTTGGATGACTATAAATAAGAGAGCACTTGAGCTCATTTGACACACTCAATCTCACAACTGCATAAGGACTAGTGGTGTGCATGACTAGAGGAGAGTTGCAGTTGTTGCAATAGTGACTTGGTCTTTGGTTATGGTTTGGAATTTCTTCTTGGTACGCTAGCTTTGGAGAGAGGTACATTACCTTGGTTGACTATTGGTTCTAGTGATTACTTCCAGAATTATTTTGTCTGTCAAGGTTAAGGTGCTCGGGGGTGGCCTTTGTACCTATGGTTGGGTGACAATATAGTGATATTGTTTATGGTGAAATGAGCACACCTATTATTTTAATAGTTTATGGGCCCACACTATCTTCAGATAGTCTAACCACTTGAAGGTAGATTGGGATAATTTTCTCAGTTGTAGTTGCAGTTGCAATAAGAGTTTTGTTGCAACAATGAAACCCTAACCCTCTTGTTGAGGCACCCTAAGTGAAGAACTTGACCTAATTCCTAGATATCCTAGTGTGCCCTAGCCAAGTGCACCTCCTGGTTCTCTCAGCAAGCGAAGGCGTCAAGTTTTATTTTTTGGTCAAAGTCAAAAGGTTGACCAAGTCAAAGCAGTCATGACTTACTCTATGAAGTTATAAAACAAGTTAGAAGTGGATTTAAACTTCAGAGCATGGAAGACAAGGATTGACCTCATCCTTGCCAAGAATAAAGTCCTAGATATCGTGAAACGCAATATCATGGAACCACAGTTTGAAGCAGGAAAATGGAAGGAACCTCAAAACGTTGCAGAACTAGAGAAGTTCAAGGATAATGACATTAATGCTATGATTATCATAGTGGAATCTGTAAAGGATCACTTGATACCCTACATTTCTCATCTTAACTCATCCAAGAAGATGTGCAATGCCCTAAGAAACCTTTTCTCAATCAGAAATATTGGACAAGTGATGATTCTGAAGCATGAACTCTGTGACACAAAGATGACAAAGGATGATACCATAGCTTCATACTTTGTGAGGATTTTTCAGTTGAGAGATCAACTACAAGTTATTGAAGAAGCCATCCTTTTAAAGGAAGTTGTGAGCATAACACTCAATGGTCTCTCTAGATCATGGGATGCATTTGTTGCAAGCATGAATACAAGGAAGGAGTTTCCAACGTTAGAAGANAGTGTCTAAGATAATTTATAGAATGGGTACACCAAAACTAAAAGAGTTGTAGATGCAACTTGAAGAACTTTTAAAGAAGGGGTATATACACCCAAGTGTGTCACCTTGGGGAGCCCCAATTCTTTTTGTCAAGAAGAAGGATGGAACCTTAAGGTTGTGTATTTATTTCAAGCAACCTAATAAGGTCACCATAAAGAATAAGTATCATTTTCCAAGAAATGATGATTTGTTTGACCAGTGAAAAGGTGCAAGAATATTTTCGAAGATTGACTTGACATTAGGCTATCATCAAGTAAGGATAAAGGAAGAAGACATCAACAAGACAATATTCAAAACAAGATATGGGCATTATGAATTCATGATAGTGCCATTCAGACTATCAAATGCCCCAACAATTTGTATGTGTCTGATCAACGAAGTGTTCAAGGAATACCTGAACAAGTTTGAGATTGTATTCTTAAATGATATCCTTGTCTATTCTAAATCAGAATAACAACATGAGAAACATTTAAGAATGGTGTTGCAAATTTAAGAGAGAATAAATTGTATGTGAAGCTAAGTAAGTGCATCTTTTACCAAATGAAGATTCACTACTTGGGGCATATAATTTCAGCAGCATGGATAGAAGTTGACCCTGAGAAGATAGAGGCCATTAGAGGATGGCCAGTGCCAAAGAATGTGATAGAGGTTAGATAATGCATGGTTCTTGCTAGTTATTACCTAAGATTCATAAAAGGGTTCTAAAGGATTGCAATTCCAATAACTTCTTTTCAAAAGAAGGGAGTGAAATTTGAATGGACTTCCAAGTGTGAAGAGAATTTTCAACAGTTGAAGGAAATATTGGCAAGTGCATCAATATTGAATATTGTAGATCCAAATGAATATTTTGTTGTGTGCACTAATGCATGCAAGGAAGGACTCGGTGGAGTTCTTAGTCAAAGGGACAATGTGGTATGCTATGAGTCCAAAAAATTAAAAGATCACGAGAGGAATTATACTGCACATGACTTGGAGTTAGCAGTGATTGTACACACATTAAAAATGTGGAGGCATTACCTTATGGGTAAGAAATTCGAGCTAAGAAAATTACCTTACCATTGTGGTATGAAACATTTGTTTGGACATCCAATACTAAATGCTAGACAAACTAGATGGATGGAATTTCCGAGTGAATATGACTTTGAAATTAAGCATATAAAAGGAAAATAAAATCAAATAGTTGATGCACTCAGTAGGAGAGCTCATGAAGTGCATGTGGCAGCCATCAACATGTATAGGACATATTTGAAAGACCAAATTATTGCAGTAGCAAATTCAGATCAACAATATGTGAAAATAAAAGAAACATTATAGCAAGCTAATTTTCAGCAGAAATTTAATTTCTATGAGCTAAAAGAAGATGAAATTTCATGTACAAGGGAAAAGTATATGTGTTGAATTCCAATGAGATGAAAATTACAGTTCTGAAGGAAATGCACAATGTGTCATATGTCAGGCACCCGAGATATCAGAAGACAACAATAGCAGTAAGAAGCCAGTACTTTTGTCCAGGAATGAAGAAAGAAGTGGCTAATTACATAGCCAGATGTCTAGAATGCCAAAAAGTGAAGAGAAAACATAGACACCCAGTAGGTTTGCTACACCCATTTCCCATTCCAGAATGGAAGTGGGAAGTAGTTTTAGTCGATTTTATTACTAAATTGCTTGGAACAGTGAAGCAACATGATTCCATCATGGTGGTGGTGGATAAATTGACTAAAGCAACACATTTTATTCTGGTAAAGAATACACACAAGGAAAAAAATATCGCAGAAATTTTATGAAGGAAGTTGCTAGGTTACATGGAGTGACTAAGACAATAGTTTCAAATAGAGATCCAAAGTTTACTTCTAATTGTTGGAAATGTTTGTTCAAAGGCTTTAGAACAAATCTAAAGCTTAGCACAATGTATCATCCAGGGTCATATGGACAAACAGAAAAGACTAACATGATAATTGAGGACATGCTTAGAATGTATGTGATGGATCGACCACCAAAGTGGGAAGATTATATTCATTTAGTTGAAATTTTCTACAATAATGGGTATCAGGCCTCATTGAATATGAGTCTATTTGAATCATTGTATGGCATAAAATGTAACACTCCAGTGAGTTGGGATAATCCAACAGATAGAGCAATTGTTGGTCTAGATTTGTTGAAGGAAATGGAAGAGAAGATGACAAGGATAAAGCATAATTTGAAGGCTGCCTAGGGTAGGCATAAAAGTTATGCAGACAAGAATAGAGTTTTCAGATATTTTAAAGTAGGAAAACATGTGTTTTTGAAAGTGAAGGCAAAGAGAATTTCGCTAAGATTAGGAAGTTTCCTGAAGTTGGAAGCGAGATATTGTGGACTTTTTGAAAAATTAGAAAAGATAGGGCCAGTTGCATACATGCTGGCATTTCCTACATCCATGAGAGTGCATAATGTATTTCATGTATAATTATTAATCAAGTATGTACCTGATCCTAACCACATAATTGATTGGAATGTGATCCAGGTAGAGCACAAAGGGGATTTCCGGGTGGAACCAGTAAGCATCCTGGACCGGAAATTCAAAGTGCTCAGGAACAAATACATATGGTTGGTAAAGGTTCAATGGACCTACTATGGTCCTGAAGATGATGCATGGGAGGATGAAGAAAACATGCAAGAAGAGTACCCGCACATTTTTTATAATTTTGAATAAGGAAGACTGCAAGACTCCATTTTGAAAAGCTAGAGTTATGGAACCACATCTCAGAGTCCTAGCTAACTGCATTAGGGACCTTGATAAACGAATGGATCATTGCTTGAATTAACCTTAATAAATGGATGGTACATCCCTTGGGTCAACCTTGATAAACGAATGGTGCATTCCTTGGGTCGGCGAGTTGAGAGGAACATGAGACTGATGGTTGGAATTGTTGTTGGAGTTGTTAAATTGCAGAATTTTTATTTCTAAGTATTGTTATGTAAATTGCATATATATTGGCCTAGAGTGCACCAAGGACGGTGCACAATTGTAGGGGAGGGGAAATGTAACATCCCCACTATAATCCCTAGTTTAATTCATTCTTATGTGCATATAATATATGGCTATGACTAAGCGATGTAATATGCGAATTGTATTTCAATGTTTTAATAATAAAAATGTGATGTCAGTTGCTAAGGGGACATTGACAAGAAATGGGGGCTGAACTAATCCACAAGAGAGGGAAGTGTCTAGGATAATGGCCAAGAGGGGTCAAAGAGGGAAATACCCATGTATATCAATTTAACCCATTTTCCTAAACTTTCTAATTGTATATGAACCTTTTGATTTCTGATTGAGTGTTCCCAAAGCCAATCACTGAATACATGTAAGAGGGTGGTTGTGAGTGGTCACATCCCAGAGTTATTAGGCACATGGGGGTTGAGTACAATCAGCTTAGGGAAGAGTGTGAGTCAATAAAGGCAATCCACAAGATAGGAAATTTGTATGGAATGGGCAAGTAGTTTTTAGTTGGTCAAGTTTTGTACATGGGAAGGAAGGAGAGAGGAAGAAGGAGAGTTTGGATTTGGTACAACAATGGAGGGTGAATTCTAGAGAAGGATGGAGTGTAACCAAAACAAATTGGAGCTGGAAAACTGAAGAGCTAGGTTTTCAAGCATGAAGAGTGAACTCATGTGTGAATTGCACTAAAACAACAAGTGGTTGTTGTTCGTTTGCTAATAGTTTTATTAGTAGGAAGTTCCCTTGAGTTCCCAGTTGAGATATTCCTAATTACCTATGCCATAGAGACCCTAATAAATGAATGGCACATTCCTTTGGTTATCCCTAATAAATGGATGGTACATCCCTTGGGTTATCCCTGATAAACAGATGGTACATCCCTTGGGTTATTCCTGATAAACTAATGGTGCATTCATTGGGTTGGGAAGATCAGGAGGAAGAGAGCCGGTAGAAAAATCAAGATAGTTGTAGGAGAATATTAGTTGGGTTATGAGTTTTATGAGTTGTGAGTGGACTGTGAGAGACCACTCTCTTTTGTGGATTACTAGCCTCAACTCGGGCGTGATTGGTTGTTGATATTTGGAACAATCAGTCTATGGTTGGGTGGAACGTTCATCATGTTGATATTACAATAGTTGCAGGAGGTATTTACCTCTATGTGTAACCTTTGACGAGACTAGAATATTCTGGGAAGCAAGAGAAACCCTCAATAGTTGGTTAATAACCCTAGAAGACAAGTCAGCTCTAGAGAAAAATTTATATTAAATTATTAGCCTCCAGAAGAATAAGTTGTCCCAGTTAGGTCACTTGGATGACTATAAATAAGAGAGCACTTGAGCTCATTTGACACACTCAATCTCACAACTGCATAAGGACTAGTGGTGTGCATGACTAGAGGAGAGTTGCAGTTGTTGCAATAGTGACTTGGTCTTTGGTTATGGTTTGGAATTTCTTCTTGGTACGCTAGCTTTGGAGAGAGGTACATTACCTTGGTTGACTATTGGTTCTAGTGATTACTTCCAGAATTATTTTGTCTGTCAAGGTTAAGGTGCTCGGGGGTGGCCTTTGTACCTATGGTTGGGTGACAATATAGTGATATTGTTTATGGTGAAATGAGCACACCTATTATTTTAATAGTTTATGGGCCCACACTATCTTCAGATAGTCTAACCACTTGAAGGTAGATTGGGATAATTTTCTCAGTTGTAGTTGCAGTTGCAATAAGAGTTTTGTTGCAACAATGAAACCCTAACCCTCTTGTTGAGGCACCCTAAGTGAAGAACTTGACCTAATTCCTAGATATCCTAGTGTGCCCTAGCCAAGTGCACCTCCTGGTTCTCTCAGCAAGCGAAGGCGTCAAGTTTTATTTTTTGGTCAAAGTCAAAAGGTTGACCAAGTCAAAGCAGTCATGACTTACTCTATGAAGTTATAAAACAAGTTAGAAGTGGATTTAAACTTCAGAGCATGGAAGACAAGGATTGACCTCATCCTTGCCAAGAATAAAGTCCTAGATATCGTGAAACGCAATATCATGGAACCACAGTTTGAAGCAGGAAAATGGAAGGAACCTCAAAACGTTGCAGAACTAGAGAAGTTCAAGGATAATGACATTAATGCTATGATTATCATAGTGGAATCTGTAAAGGATCACTTGATACCCTACATTTCTCATCTTAACTCATCCAAGAAGATGTGCAATGCCCTAAGAAACCTTTTCTCAATCAGAAATATTGGACAAGTGATGATTCTGAAGCATGAACTCTGTGACACAAAGATGACAAAGGATGATACCATAGCTTCATACTTTGTGAGGATTTTTCAGTTGAGAGATCAACTACAAGTTATTGAAGAAGCCATCCTTTTAAAGGAAGTTGTGAGCATAACACTCAATGGTCTCTCTAGATCATGGGATGCATTTGTTGCAAGCATGAATACAAGGAAGGAGTTTCCAACGTTAGAAGAACTTTGGACATGTTGTGCACAAGAGGAGACAATGTTAAACTCCAAGGAAAAACCTTAGAAGGAAGAAGATTCTCAAGCCTTTGCAACAAAGTTTAAAATACATGGAGGTAAGAAAAGATTTGATTCAAGAAAGAAGTTCAAAAGAGATATGCCAAAGTTACAATGCTTTGAATGCCATGATTATGGGAACTACAAAAGAAATTGTCTTAAACTAACAAGGAAGAGTAAAGAGAGACATCACATATCAACTACCAATGATGAAGAATCCTCAAAGAAGACAAAGCAAAAAGAATCAGATTTCTTGTATTATTCATCTCTGACTGAAACCATTGAAGATGACATGTGGCTAATCAATAGTGGAGCTTCAAGGCATATGACAGGTGACCGTAAGAATTTTTCAAGCATGAAGGAAAATAAGACACCTCATAAAGTAGAGCTTGGAGACAAGAATTCTTATGTAGTCAAGGGAATTGGACAAGCTACTATCAAAATGGAATTAGGTAACTCTATCCATCTTAGTAATGTTTTATATGTTCCTGGTTTGAAAAAGAATCTAGTATATATTTCTTGTTTGGAAGAGAAAGGAGATAGAGTAGATTTTTTGGATGGAAAAGTTCTTGTATGGTCTAAAGAATCCAAGATAGAAAACGCTTGAGTTATTGGAACCCGTGAAGGAAGGTTATATAAAATCCTAGGTGAGAATATTCAAGCCCTAGTACATGAAGAAATAAACCCTAGTGAGTTATGGCATAGAAGGTATGTTCACCTTCATTATCAAGCCTTGCCATCCGTGAAAAATATGGTTGTAGGCATACCAGAATTACAGTCAATACATGAAGGTGTGTGCAAAGGATGTGCACTTGGGAAGAGCATTAAGAAACCTTTCCCAAGTAGTGAGAATAGATCCAAACGGATCTTAGACCTAATACATTCATATGTATGTGGACCTATGCCAGTGAATTCTCTAGTAGGATCTCTTTACTATGTAACATTCATAGATGACTTCTCAAGAAAGACATGGTTGTATCTATTAAAGACTAAGGATGAAGTATTTAGAAAATTCCAAGAATTCAAGGTTGAAGTATAGAACCTAACAGATAAGAATATCAATATAATAAGATCTGATAATGGAGGAGAATACACCTCCAAGGAGCTCATTTCCTTTTGTAAAGAATTTGGGATTAGGAGGGAACTCATCGTCCCTCACAATCCTCAAAAAAATGGTGTGACTAAAAGAAAGAACAAAACCATTGAAGAATCAATCAAGACAATGATGAATGATCAAAACTTACCTATGTTTCTATGGGGAGAAGCAACGATGATAGTTATTTATGTTCAAAATAGAAGTCCACATAGAATATCGAAGAACATGACTCATGAAGAAGCCTTCTCAGGAAAGAAGCCAAGCATTGAACACTTGAGAATCTTTGGATGTTTTGTATACATTCATGTTCCCAAGGATAAGAAAAACAATTTGGAACGCTCAAGAAATAGAGGAATATTCGTTGGCTATAGTGAATCATCAAAAGTGTATAGAATCTATGTTCCGGGTCAACAAAAGATTGAAATAAGTAGAGACGTAACTTTTGATGAAAGCATTGCATTTAAGAATTCTATAGAAGAATCTATAGAATCCAATGAAGAAGAGGAACATGAAGATCCCAAAGAAAAAATTACATGTTCTCTAGAACAACCTAATGAAGAACAAGAATCACCAAATGAATCTGTGGAACCAACTATTATACCTAAGACAAGAAAAAGACTAGCATGGCTTGAAACTACTTTGCAGGAAGCAGAAAAACATAAGGCTCCCACTGTTACTTTCAGACAAAGCAAGAAACCCAAAAGGTTCACTAGTTATGCGGCACTCATGACAAGTTTGGTTAATGCAGAACCTTCCACCTTTGAGGAAGCAATTAAGAAGAAATAATGGAAGGAGGTCATGATAGAAGAATACCAACCCATCATGAAGAATGATGTATGGGAAGTTGTGTCAAGACCTAAAGAGAAGTATGTAGTCACTTCAAAGCGGGTTTATAAGATAAAACATGTTGTAGATGGAAGTATTGATAAGTACAAGGCGAGATTTGTGGCTAGAGGGTTCTCCTAGCAGGAGGGAGAAGATTATGATGAGATGTTTTCTCCGGTTTCCAGATATACATCTATCATAGCCATAATATCTCTAGCAGCTTCCATGGGTTGGATTTTACATCAGATGGATGTAAAGACTGCCTTTCTCAATGGATTGATTGAGGAAGAAGTATATATAGAGCAACCTCAAGGCTTTGAGGTACACCCGAGAGAAACCCATGTATGCAGATTAAAGAATATCTTGTATGGACTCAAGCAAGCTCTATGAGCTTGGTGTAGAACCTCTCATTATTCAATGTAAGAGGGAGTTAGCCTCTAAATTCGATATGAAGAATCTTAGTCTCATGCATTATTATTTGGGACTAGAAATATAGCAAAAGCATGGTGAAATCTTCCTGTGGCAACGAAATTATGTCATAAATATTCTTTAGAAGTTTGGGATGATGGATTGCAAATCCATGACAACTCCCATGGTAATAGATTTGAGTAAGTTGAGAGATTTTGATTTTGATCCAATAGACTTGTCCCTGTACCGGAAATTGATTGGCTCCTTGATGTATTTGGTAAATACTAGGTCAGACATATGCTTTGTTGTGAACATGTTGAGCCAATTCCAGGTGGAACCTAGACAAGAGAATTGGGTGGTTGCAAAGCATATATTGAGACATCTTCGTGGGACGATAATGTATGGTTGGAGATATGCCTCAAAAAGTGAAGTAATTTACATGGATTTACCTATTCAAATTGGGTAGGGAGTGCAGAAGATAGAAAGAGTACTTCTGGAATGTGTTTCAGTTTGGGTTCTGATTTGATTTCATCGGATATCAAAAAACAAAAGTATGTTGCACTCAGTACTGCGGAAGAAAAATATATTGCAACTTGTGATGCTTGTATGGAAGCAGTGTGGCTCTGTAAGTTGGTTTTTGGAATGTTCGATCAAGTGTTAGATTCGACCATGATATATTGTGATAACCAAAGCTGTGTGAAGCTCTCAGAGAACCCAGTGTTCCATGACAGGTCAAAGCACATTGAGATCAAGTATTATTTTCTCCATGATAAAGTCTAGAGGGGAGAAGTCGTTCTCTAGTATATCTCCACTGATGAGCAGATTCCAGATACTTTGACGAAGCCTTTGTCCAAGATAAAGTTTGCATACTTAAGGGACAAGTTGGGGATTGTGGAGATTTCTCCCTTGGTTGAAAGGTAGGAGATGACTTTCTCGGTTGGGAGGGAGCACTGATATGTGGCGTCATGGACTGTTAGTGAGTTGCAGATCTGTATCATGCTAGTACAACTTAGAGATGATCATACAACTTGGATATTATGCTTGCATCATGCTAGATATGATCATGCTAGTACAAATCAGATATGATACAAATGGTTGGAGTTGTTGATATAGTGGCCTGAGGAGCATCGTGCTTGTACAAATTAGAGGTGGACATACAACTTAGAGATGATTCTTGCATCATGCTAGTACAACTTAGAGACAATGTTGGTGAGCCACATCATGCTATATATGATCATGTGAGTAGAGCTTAGAGGTGGCATAAAAATTAGATATGATGCATTGGCATCATGCTAGATATGTCATGCTAGTACGACTTAGAGATGATGTAGGAGGGCTCATGTCATGCTAGATATGATCATGCGAGTAAAACTTAGATGTGGCATACAACTTAGATATGATGCATTGGCTTCATGCTAGATATGTCATGCTAGTACGACTTAGAGATGAAAATACAACTTAGATGTGACATAGTGAGGCATTGATCTACATCATGTGAGTACAACTTAGAGGTGGAGATACAACTTAGAGATGATGCATTGGCATCATGCTAGTTATGTTCATGCTAGTACGACTTAGAGATGATGTAGATGATACTCTAGATCACGCATATAGAACTTAGATATGATGCATTCACATCATGCTAGTACAGCTTAGAGGTGATGTTGTTGATGGCATTTTTGATGCAAGATGATATTAGATGATATGATTTGATTATTGTGGAGAATGTATGTCTCTGGACAGTAGCTGCATGCTACTATGGTGGATGTGATCCATTGGTAGTGATTGTATGTGACTAGTTAGTATATGTGTGCTACGAGGAGTGATTATGTACCACTAGATAGTAGTTGTATACTATTATGGATAGACACAGCTATGTTCTATTGGATGGCATTGTTTTGATTGCCATGGAGACTATCTATATGGATAGTGATGATGGTGCTCGTGATTTGATCATGAGATAGCATGTGTGGTTATGATGATGCTATCGGTTGAATGATCTATTTGTGCTAAAAAAAATGCCTTTAATACTTCCCTAGCTAGGAGGGAGTGTTGATATTATGGTAGTTGCGGGAGGTATTAACCTCTATGTGTAACCTTTGACAAGACTAGAATATTCCGGGAGGCAAGAGAAACCCTCAATATTTGATTAATAACCCTAGAAGACAAGTCAACTCAAGAGAATAAATTATATTAAATTATTAGCCTCCAGAAGAAGAAGTAGGCCTAGTTAGGTCACTTGGAGGACTATAAATAAACAACAAACCATAACACGCAGATTGATAACGGAGTTCGGCACAACTTTGCCTACGTCTCCGGGCCTTTTCTCTGTGGGGGAGGCTTCTTTATTTCTGTTCAAATGCTCAAAAGTACAATTCTTCAATGCCAAATGGCTACAATACTGATCTGGTCATGTTTGCCCAGATCTATAGAACCATGCGAAGAAAACGGCACGCAAAACGGACGTCCGGAGCTCCCAGAAATGGTCTGACAACGTCTCCTCCTCAAAAGCTTCTCTGCCTCAAAATGGCTTTGGCTTGGCTTCTCCTCGGCATAATTCTTCTCTGAATGCCTCCCTATGGCCTCAAATAGGCCTAGGTTATATAGCTTGGAAGTTGGTTACTCATCTCCAACTTCCTCCTAAAGTTTAGGCTCCATAAATGCCCAATAACTCCCAAAAATGGAGAAAATACATTAAAAATGGGCTTAATTACAATTAAAAACC
>JZKD02S2053950.1:151745-163281 GCA_000966675.3 Picea glauca | reverse complement strand
TAAACTACTCCGCTTAAATCAAGTGTTGTGAAGTGGCAACTCTCGTACCCAATAGATTTGTTTAGGTCAAAATTGAGTCCTTGTACCAACATATTTAGGGGTTGTCTTACCCTTATATTCATATTTAGGGGTTGTCTTCTAGTACACTACCCTTATTTAGGGTTAAACAAGTTTTGTTGTAACTTAGTTGTGTGCAAGGCATTGAGAACCTTATTTTGCCAACTAAAGTAACCATATGATTTCCAAACTTGCATTAGCTTTGGCAACAGATTTTGTCTACTTTGCAACGTAGTTGTGTGCAAGGCATTGAGAACCTTACTTTGCTAACTAAAGCAATCATATGATTTCCAAATTTGCATTAGTTTTTTTGCAATAGATTTTACCTAATTTGGGGAACACTTTATTTATCCATTATTTATCCATGAACTTTTTTTTGAAATTTTAGTTTCAATTAATTTTTTTATTTTATTTTATTTAATTAATTAAGGAAAACTTTGCAATGAAAACTAATGAATACTTTTCTACATTTGTGGATGACATCCTTAGTAAACTCATTGGCGTAAACTAGTACTCCTCACCCAAGGAGATTTGAATCGAACATTAGTTGGCACAAAATTAGCCAAATGCCCGTCAACATGGGCGATAACTAGTTGGGCTAACCCATTGGGTAGAAATGTTTGAAAACATCTCATCCAACCCTTAAGTACTTAAGCAAAAGTGAGATTGTTGGTACAATGCCAACCCAATCAACCCATGAGGGTCAGACATGTCACGAGTGAGATTTAAACTTGGGTAGGGAGGATAATAACTTCTTCTCTTAACCACCCAAGCTAGACCCATTTGACCTTTACTTTTTAAAACCTCATAAGGTAACTTAAGGGATGCTTCCCCATAGATGTGGATGACAACCCTAATTTAAGTTTGTCAACGCAGGCTAGCGTGCCTAACCCAAGGGATTTGAGTCGAGAACTAGCTGACATAGAAATAGCCAAATGCTCAAGAACATTAGTGACAACCAATTGAATTAACCCATTGGGATTTTAAAATTAAAGGACACATGAGTGGCTTTGATCCACTTATGTGTGCATGTATCATGAGATCATTTAATATAATTTCTTTGGATGCAACCACATGTTTGACCACTACATGAAGGTGATCCCATGGCTTAAGGAAAATTTCTCATGAGAAATTTAATTTTGCCCACTAGTGAAAAACTTTGTGTTCTTCCCAAATGGATCCAATCTCTTTAGGCTAAAATGTTTGGAAACATCTCATCTCATCTTTAAGCATTTAAGTGACAATGAAATTGTTGATACCTTGTCAAATCCAATCAATCCACAAAAGATAAACACATTATAAGTGGTATTGTAAAACTAAATAAAAATGATAACAACTTCTCCTCTTAATTACCAAAACTAAATCTACTTAACAGTAAAAAAAAAAATTATTTCCATAACTATAATAACAAAATATATTTATCTACCCACCTACCTCACCCACTTCATTATCTACCAACCTATACCATTAACCATCTACCCTTTTTATTAAAAAAATACACAAACATACATTTTCAAACTTAAAGAATATTAAGCATCTACTCTCTTTGTATTCAAAAAATACACGAGCAAACCTTTTTCAAACTTAAAGAACATATGGCTTCATTAATACTTATAACACACATTTTTCTAAAAAAAAGTTTCCAAAAGAATCCATGCCTTCACACTACACCTTCTCCAAAATTGGAAATTCCTCTTTTCACAACACACCATTTCCAAACATGAAAATTCTTGGAATAAAAAACTAGAGGGGAGTGATAAAGATTTTAAATTTTTTAATAAATACACTTTTTCCAAAATACTAACATATCAAGAAGGTATTAGTGCACAACTACAAAGACGGGAGTCGCCTCTCCACTCTCACACACAAATAGATTCATATGATGATACACAACTTTACTCATTGACTTCGCCCTTTGAGAGTTTTGGTTACCCACATGCTTAGTATGTGGTCCATTTTGAGTTATATATATATATATATATTTTGGAGAGTTTGTGATATGGATATTACATTTCATTTATATATCAAGAAAATGAAAAATATATTTATTAACTAGCATACTCTTTAAGGGGCAAATGAAAATGCCGAAGTAAATTAAGGAATATTTTGAGATTAATTTTGTTAATAAAAATCATAAAAATATTGAAATTAAATTATTTTATTTCAAAATTTATCATGAAACATTTACTCTATTTTGAACATTTGTGAGTTAAATTATTTTATTTCAAAATTTACAATAAAAACATTTGTTATACACTATATTTATAGATCTCACATAACTTTTATGAACAAATTTAATAAATTGTAATTTAATTGTATTTTAAATTTAATTATCTAAGACAAATTTACTTAATTATACAATGTACATTTAATTATGTTTGAAAAACAAATTTTTCTAATTTTATTTATTTATTTATTTTACTCTTATTCATTATAATTTTTTTATTTTATTTTATGCAATATTAATAATCATTTTTTATTTTATAAATATAATAATTAATTTTATTTTTATATTTTAAAGTAAATTTGAATTTTTATATGTTTTCAACTTATTTTAATATAATTTTAATTTTTCTATTTTAAATTATATTGAATTTATGATGATGATTAATGTCAGCTAAGATCTTATTGATATATCGGACATAGAGAGGGTAGGTGATTACTTGTGATTCTTTAGAATTTTGTTTCTGTGCTTGAAAAGCATTAAGCGAAGGTTTCCAAGATCACCATACTTTTGTTGAGTTAAGAGGTTAAGAAGGTTGGTAGTGTGATCAATATTTTGAGAATGAGATCTAATATGGGTATAGGCTGGACAATCTAAGAGAAAGTGTTTTTCATCTTCAACCTTCTTAGTGTCACAAAGGTGACACACTCTTTCATCCCATGGCTTTTTAGGAATTGACCAATGCCCAGTTTCATTATGGAGCTCGTGAGAATTTGTTCTTATCTTAGCAATGCTTATTTTTTTCTTTACACTTGGCAAAACAGATAGTTAATTTTGATCTTCTAGATTATGGTTGATTACATCTTTATAATACCTTAATTTTCTTTTTCCCTCTAACTCTTTATCACCACATTTTTTCCTTAAATTTATTTTAATTTAATTTTAATTTTTCTATTTTAAATTAAATTTGACTTTATATTTGTCTATTTAACTTATTTTAATTTAATTTTAATTTTTTATAAAAAAAAATTCCTTAAATTTTTTTTTCACAACTGTACTACATTACATTGATTTTGATTTGTCTTTGATGTAATAGGTTTTAATTTTTTATAATTATTTTTTTCATTTAATTGTTTTGTTTCATTGAATTTGTTTGACTTTGATTTGTCTTTGTCTTTAATTTGAAAGGTGTGAGAGTTTTTTATAATTATTTTTTTCATTTAATTTTTTTTGTTTCATTTAATGTGAGAGGTGGTATTAGTTAAGTGGTATTTGAAAACCTGTTAGCAAAAACTAACACTAAGATGCCTTTGGCATAATTAAATGTGAGGTTGAATTTTTAATATATATTAAAAGTATATATTAATAAAAACTTTATAATTTTTATATTAAATTGTATATTAACAAATTATAATATGTTATAATATGCATTTTTTTCAAAAACTATGTAGTACTAAATAAAAGTAATTTTTTCGGAGACATTTTTGGTTGATGTTGACTCAACCCTAACATAATGATAATTATATATATTAAGAATACAAGTTATGTTGAGTTGTAGTCAATTAACCAAAAACAATTTCATTTTTACTCCAAATTTTTGTTGCTTATGTGTTTAGTATACATTTATATCTCAGTAGTGATTGACGTCGTCCTTTGCCAAGTTTTAGTTACCTACATTTTTAGTATACATCTATATCTAACTCCCTATTGACTCTCCTTTCACCAAGACTTAATTTCCCACACATTCAATATGCGTCCATATCTAAGTCCCTATTGTATCTTCCCTTTTCCGGACTTTAGTTACCCACATGTTTAGTATGTATCCATATTTAAGTATCTATTGACTTCACTCTTTGCCAAAAACAATTTTACCTTTACTCCAAATTTAATTTCATGCATCTTTATCTAAGTCCTATTTGACTTTGTGTTTTGCCAAGCTTTAGTTGCCCACATGTTTAGTATACATCCATATCTAAATCTGTATTGATTTAACCCTTTACCAAACTTTAATTGCTTACATGTTCAATATGTGTCCATATCTAAGTTCCTATTGTCTTCACCCTTTGGCAAGCTTTAGTTGCTCATATGTTTGGTATGTGTCCATATCTAAGTCTCTATTGACTTAGCCCTTTGCTAAACTTTAGTTTCCCACATGTTTATTATGCATCGATATTTAAGTCCCTAATATATTTTGTCTTTAAATGTTTGTGATATAGATATTACATTTCAAACAACTCACTTATTTTTTATGGTTTTTCTTTTTCTTTTTATGAAGTAAGTGAAAATGGGACATGTATCCCTCAATTGAGCATCCATGGACTCCTAAGTAGCACATGGAATCCTTATACTAAGATTTTACATCAACAAAAACTTATGTAGTCTAGTATATACAACATTTCCCCAAAACCTATATTGTGTTAAATAAGGGTAATCTACTGGAAGATATCCTTGGTTTATGTCAACTCAACCCTAATATAATGCTAATCATATACACCGTCAACACAAGCTCTGTTGAGTTATAATTAATTAATCAAAAATAATTTTACTCCTTACTCCGATAAAAATAATTTTCTTTTTTCATAAGATGAAAGAACATATAAATTAATTAATTACGATATATATATATATATAATTTAAATTAAAATATTTTTTTTTTAAATTAATATAATATACCTAAATATATATATAATTACCGTCACCAAAGATTGAGATAATCAAAATCTATTTATCATATACTTTAGTTTGTAAATATAATGACATGACATGTATCCAATAATTATAACCCCTCATCAATTGGATTGCTACTTAATGGCCAAACCTTTCATATCGACCATTGTTCTAGAGGTCTTTTCATAGTGATTTTTTTTAATCTAAGGCAAAGTGACAAGTGGTTATGGAATGTGGCCCATGGTTTTCAAGGCAAAGTGAAGTGGTTATGGAATGTGGCCCATGGTTAACAGAAGTTTATTGGGATTTTTCTCACACCCTATTTCCATAGTTTAATCTAAAGAGCATGTTTATCACTACAACCCCACTTTGGTGAAGAGTGTTAAATTTCATTGTCTATATATGGCATATGAATACTTTATCTACAATTAAAAAAACATTCTTGATAAATTTCTTAAAGTTGACTTTAGTTAGTTTGGAAAGGGAGACATTGTCTTTACTAGAATAAGTGTCAAGGTCGATTTGAATGAAGACTTGTGAGATCATATCATAGTACAATATGGAGATTATTGCTAGTCCAATGTCTTAGAGACTATGAAAATATGAGTTTCTAATACAAGGTTTGTGAACAATATGCCCATTTGTAGAATTCTCATCCAACAATGTTGATCGCTTAAGAAAAGTGTTTTAGAACTAAACTCAAAGGATGACAATCTTCATAGAAGAAATCCCCTAAGGCAATATCCAAACTACATGCCCATTTGTAGAATTCTCATCCAACAATGTTGATCCCTTAAGAAAGTGTTTTAGAACTAAACTTAAAGGATGACAATCTTCATAGAAGAAATCCCCTAAGGAAATATCCAAACTACATGCCCATTTGTAGAATTCTCATCCAGCAATGTTGATCCCTTAAGAAAAGTGTTTTAGAACTAAACTTAAAGGATGACAATCTTCATAGAAGAAATCCCCTAAGGAATTATCCAAACTACATGTCAAGTGGTTGAAATTTAGTATCATTGGCGAAGAAACCCACCCTCCCTCTAAGGGTCTATGTGAATATTGCAACAATTCCTTATCTATGCATCTAGTCACTATTGAAAACCCTTATGATGGGATGAAAATGCCTCATAATGTATAGAATTCATAGCCACAAAAAGAATTAGTCTTTTTCTCTAATTCCTATGTAATAAGATATACATAGTCATATAAAGTATTATATTTTTCATAGATATTTATATGTTACATATATTTCAATGTACATTTTTCTAGAAACTTCTTTCTTATAAAGATTTCTTTGTACTTAAAGAAAACTTAGCAATGCAGTTCACCCTATTTTATTGGATATAGTTACATATCACAATTATAAATTCTATATAAACAAGTGTTGCATGGCAGCGTAGTCTCTGCCAGGTTGGAATGGGAATAAATGCATTGCTATGGCGGGACTGAGGGAGAAATAAAAGTAGCAAAGACATGTGGGAAGCAGCTTGAAGTACAAATGGTATCCATGTAAAAGATGACTCGTGGCAGTGTGTCACACGTCGGCCATAAGACATCGGGTTGGTAGATGACCCGGGGAGAATGTCACTACGGCAGTTAATCATAATATTATATTAATATGGGGTTAATATGCGAACGAGGATGTCAAGGTTTTTATAGATGTGACACTTTCGTTTAAGTTTTTTCTTGGGGCATGTATAGTTCAAATATGGGACTTTTGAAATTTCCATCGTAATGACTTGAACCAATAAAAAAGGATAGTAGTAGTTTTTTTTGTTTTTGTTTTTAAATAGAGGCTACTTGAAAAAAGGACCAACAATCACACACATTAAACATTCAAATATAATAAACACAATTCCAGCATAGTTGAAGAAAAAAATTATGAACACATTAAAATAAAAGAAGATGATCGATATGCATAAAGAGAACTAATTTAGCATTCCGAAAGAACCATCGAAATTGTTTCCGAATTAGTTTTCTTTGAAATTTATCAAAAATTAATGATGTCTGTTACATATTTCTGGAATCTGTTACATATTTCTGGAAATTTAAATGTGTTTGTCATATAGACTGGGATTGGGGCTCCCAAGGACCATAAAATAAATAAGTACAAGAAATAGGATTGTAGAAAGAAATAGTGCACGACGATAGAGAGGAAGACCTGAAAAGAAGAAATTGGAATTATCAGTCTTTGGTTAGAGATTTCTATTTAAAGAGGTAGAATAATTGGATTGATAAAGAAAGCAAGATGTGATCAGTGTAAATATGTGATAAGTATAGACTTACTATGAAGTTGATGCCTTTTTGTTTCTCTCATCGATGGCCACTGGAATCATGCCAACTAGTTGTTTCCCTTCATCGGTGAGCTTGTCCATTCTCCATTGGAGCCATTCTTCAATGTATCTTCTCATGGGGGGCACATTGATTTCATCTCGGATTTCTATGTTGAAAATATCATTTTCTAATTTCCTTAGATCGATAGAAATACTATGCAGAGCCTGTTCAATTTCTTCATTGTGTGTCAAATAGTCCACTAGCAAGTTCTTGACTTCATCTTGGTCATATTTAAGGATGTCGTAAAACTTTTCTAAAGACAACCCCTTTAAAATATCAACTTGTTCATCGAAGGCTTGCTTGGTTAAGGACAAGGATTTGAGGATTAAGTTTTGGTCTTGAACCTCGTTGGTACTTCCAGCTAAGTTTATTTGGGTCAGGTTTGTGAATAATTATTCTTTCTCTGATATGGCTTGTTCACATGATTCGACAATGATGTGTAGGTTCTTCACTTTCTCTTTCCAACATGCTTTTAATTGTTTGATCCAATTTGGGGAGGGGAGATCTTCTTGTCTTCTTTTCAGATATGAGATGTTGATGACATGGTTTCCAAAAGGGATCATCGTTTGTTGATAGAAACATTCTTCATTTTTTAAATCTGCCTGCAAATGTTCGTGCAAATCATTTTCCCTCGTTCGAAAGGAAGCTATATTTTTTTATGTTTCCCAGGCTTCAGTAATTAGCTCCATTCTTTTCTTGATATTCTTCTCTACATAGCCTCTACAAGACATGAGGAGGCTGGAGGATCCTTTTAACTTGGTTGTAGGGGTGGCAGACATTGTTTTTACTAAAGGACTAGAAAACAATGGGGTAAGAATCAAAGCCTCCTCCAATTCCTTGATTCGACCGTTCAATCTGGCATTCTCCACTTCAATTCCTCCAATGGAATCATCAAGAGCATCTGTGGTTGCTTGGTGAAATCGAGATATTTGGGACAGCTACATTTTCCTAAGGTTAATCTCTGAACGAGATTTCCCTTTCTTATTTGTTACATCTCTCTTTTAAATAATTAAATTTTTAGATTGGCTGTCAAAAACAAGGCTCTGGAATATGAAGGATTCATCTTCGTCAAAAATGTCAGTCTCAACTATTTGCATTGTCGAACTATGGTGCATCGTGTGTGGGGGATAATCAACTTTGCGGAACACGTCATCCATAGAAGTTTCAAGTTGCATGTCCTCACTTTCAGTTTCGGGCTCTTCCCCCTTCCTTACAATGTTTTTTCTCTTCTTCGTCACGAGAAGCTTGTGAGAACTATCAATTTTTCCATGAGGAGGTTTCTTATCTCCTCCTCTGTTTGAATATTTCTGGGTTGCTTTCTTACTGGGGTGGGTCATTAAAATGATGCTCCGTGATGTCGTGCTCTTGGGAGTGTTGGTCGGGGACTGGACACTCTTCTCACCGAATCCTTTTCCCTGTTGTCTGTACAATTCAGTTGTGCTTTGCAATGTCTCTACGTTGGCACCGTCGGGAGCAGGAGTGTTGTCGTCATTGTCTCTATCTTCGGTCAAGCATGTATGGATAAAAGAGATGCAAAATCCAACTGCTAGTAAATGTTCTTGAAAAATTCCTTTAGGGTCGAACCCTCTTAGCTTTTCAGCATAGTTTAGGTTCAAGTTCTTGAAATGGCCTACGAATTCGTCAATCTTGTTGATGTTTCTGAACACGAAGTCCCCGACTTTCTAGGACAAAGGAATGAACTGTTTTTTTCTCTTGCCATGGAAAAAATGCAACCAGTAGTTGCATTGCCTTGTTATTTCTATAACAAACATCTTATCTGTGATGTGACATGGAAGGAAAGCAGGATTTTCCTTAGAGCCAAAGATCATTATTACACTGTAATTTTCCTTTTGTTCAAGTGTCCCCTTCCTGTCCAAAAACTTGGTTTCTTGGCCAAACATCCAGGGAGCATCCTTTCCTAAAAATAAATCTTTGAAAACCAAGACAAATTCATTAAAAAACTCATAAAAACAATGGGAGGCCTTGTGCCTCCACAAGGCCTGGTACAAGAATGTTACTGGGTCGAATTCACATTTTATCTTGTTGGACAAAGACATTTTTGGAAACGGACAACAATGTGCTATCGCGAAAATCAAGTAGGACGACATATAAAATTTATTTTATTCTTTGAATCATGACAATTGGGAACATATTTCAAATGGAAATTAGCTTCCCCCAATAAAAAAATGGATCATTCCTTGCTTGTGAAATACAAAATATAAAGAACTATGCGGTAAATGCTTGTCGTGGATTCTTGTCCCGTTATTCTTGTAAACAACCAAGAAATTTCCTGGAATGGATTTCTAAAGGAACTGACCTTCAACTTTGTGATATCTTTAGGAACTGTTGTCAGGTATTCGAGGAACTGGGGTAAGAGTTCCAACCCGTTGTCATGTTTTTCTAGGAACTGCTTGCAATCTTTTCCTCTGAAGGTCAATGTTGGCTCTGACAATATTAACATCTTGTGGAAGACCTGAGGTGGCAAAGAAACATTATCATGTTTCTTTGCCTTTTGTTTTTTAATGATGGTCTGTACTTCTTTCTAAATATGCAATATTAACATCTTATGGAATACCTGAGGCTTGAAATATATTTTTCAGCACACCAAGAGACGACCTGCTTACAGTCAAAAACCTCAGGGATGCAGCCTGCACGAGTGCTTCCAGAGGTCCAAATCACTTTGTTCTGGGTGGAACGAGATGAATAGTAAGAGTATGCCCTGGACCACTAGAATTTATGATCCTCACGTCCGAAGATATTCATTATATCTCCACAGAACTATTTTCAATCTATTGCCATAAGTTTACGAGAACGTTCATTTGCTCCAGACGATGTTTGAAATGAAGAGATGGAAGGGATAATATAACCCTCCGCAACTTTTGATCCAATGCATGTGAATGGGAGATCTTCTCGAGCCTTTCGCTCAGTAATGACAATATCGATGATTGTTGCATGATGCGTTGTTAGCATTAAAGACTAGTAATTGCATACCTAGAAGTGCGAAGATGGCAAGTATGGTGAAGAGCAATTAAGGATTGGATATTTGGTGAATACACCAACGCGACAACCCACGAAATAAATTCCATGTTGTTTGAGATGAAAAATCGGAAGGGGTAATATAACTCTCTGCATATCTTGGTTTAATGTGTATTAATGGGAGATCTCCTTGAGCATTTTGCTCATTAATGACAATGTTGACGGTTTCTGCATGATGAGTTGTTAGAATCAAAGGTTTTTGATTTCATATTTAGAAAGAAGTACGAAGGTCATGGAGATGGGAAAGAGAAATTAATGAGTGGCTAATTATTGAAAGCAGTTAGTCGGGCTTCAAAATAGGGTTACAAGGTACAACCATTAGAGGTGAGGGCTTGAGGGTCAAATTGTATGTCTCGGAAGTTTTTGAGTGCAAAACGCATAACACAGAAGAGGGCATGATGGGACAGTCCAGAGGTTAATTTGTATATCACGAAACTCTGGGTACTGTTTGTAGGCCATGGAACAATGGAAGCGCAATCATGATCCCGCATGTCCAGGAACCCGCAATCGAAAAAGTGGCTTAAGTATGGAATAGGGAAACGATAGGTCAGACTCGTTTTCGCTAATATATTGAAATTTGTAATATGTATCCCATTACCTGGCAAGATATTTTCTGCATGTTTTTGGGCAAGTTCTGTAGCTATAGTCAATGTGACTGTCTCATTGAGCCTTTAACTTTTTAATGATGGTATGTACAGTTTTTGCATGATGAAATGTTAGCATTAAACCTTGTTCGTTTCATACTTTGAAAGAAGTGTGAAGGTGCCAGGCACAGTAAACAGTGACTAAGAATTGGAGATTTTGTGAACCCGCCAATGCGAGGATCCATGAGAGAGATTCCATGAAATGGGAAAGTATGGAAATCTGTCGGATGGGCTTCAAACTAGGGTGACAATGTTTCCCCAGGAGATGTGACTTCCCGAGGGTCAAATTGTATGTCTCGGAACTTTTAAGTACAAAATGTGTAACACGGAAGAGGGGATGATGTGGTAGTTTGGAGATCAATTTGTATATCACAGAAGTGTGGGATATCTCCTCGATCCTTTCGATCATTAATGGCAATGTGACTAAGAATTGGAGATTTCGTGAACCCATCAACCCGAGTGTAATGTCCCCAAGGCCGAGCCCTGTTGTAAATCATGTCTATTAAGTATAAAGCTTGCATTATGAATTGTAATTATGTTTTATAGGCTGGTGAGCCAAGTCATATAAGCTAGTGGGCTTATGTGTTATTAGGCCAAGGAGCCTAAGTGTTGAAGGCCAGGAGCCTGATTT